>CM031239.1:947752783-947848760 GCA_018340775.1 Taxus wallichiana var. yunnanensis | reverse complement strand
ATTAATAATATATTCTATATATTATTTGTATTATAAAATAATTATATAATATATTGTTATATAATATTATATTATTAATAATATTAAATAATATCAATGTATTAATTAGAAATTATAATAGTATAATATATTATAAAATTAGTTAATATATATCTAATTTAATATATTAAATATATAGTATTGATAATATAGTGTTAAAGATAAAAATAAAATAAAAAATTGAATTAGGGTAAAGCTAGGGTTTTGAAAAGACCCTAGTCCTTTTACAAAATAGTCCATCCAACTACTATGTTGTGGAAATAACTTAGAAAAACCCATAAGCAATTAATTAAAAGTTATAACTAGATGTAACAAAATTATATGTAAAATTTTTTTAGCTCGGTATTCACTCTATTGTGGTAGAATCACTCCTCTCTGCAACGTGTTAGTTATTGCAAGCATTTGTCGCAAATCCTTATTAATGATAGCTTTGTTATTGTTCGTGTAATCTTGGTTTTTAAGCACACGCCAAAAGATTGTTGGCTATGTCGAGAATGGAAGTCGCCACCTCAACATGATTGTCACCTTGAGGTGTTTTCGTCGGGAGTTTATTTTCATCAATATCCATGCCAACATTTTTTTGGAGCAACATGAGATTCCATAGGCTCTGGTCCAGGGGATTCCAGGGTAAATAGTTGAAATTCGTAGTAAGGCTTTAGAAAAGAGATGTACATAACTAGAATTTGAATCTTTGTCGGGTAGGGGAACTAGGGAAAGTGAGGGAACTAGGGAAGCCGTTGATTGGCTAGGAGAGGACGCGCCACTGAGAGCAAACTTATATGGGGGACAATAGTTGGGTGGTAGTCGACGTATGCTTCCATTGACACAATTTTGGAGGAAAATGGAGAGGCAATAGACTAGAACAACAATTAAATAATACCATGGTGCGAAGAGGACCCCTCCCTTTCTCTTAGAAATTAATGGAGAGCGGAGAGCTTGAGAGATCGGACAGCAGAAAGCCGAAAGATTGATTTTCTTACCGTAACACAAGTGGGAAAAAAGAAGTGAGGCTTGTACACCAACTTATACAAATGACCTCGATTGTGAAATATTGCATAATCACCTCCACTATTCTATCCTACGGAGATTGAAAGAAGCCCGCTTCTACCTCCTTGAAAGATCCTACTAAGGTTCCTCATTAGGATCGAGGAATTCAACCATTTCCACCTTGAGGGCTTTCTTAAAATAAAATGCAGCCACCGGAGGCAAGCCAATTTCTGCTACAATCGCACTCATAGAGATGGTGAACTCAATATTACTCACATGCACCTTCCCCTATTTCCACGAAGCCAAGATGCAACAGGAGGGTTGGACTAAGGGAAAAAGTTGACGTACGTCACATGCGTTACCAATTTTTTGGGAAAACGGATAAGCTCATATGGAGAGGCAATAGATTGGAAAAATAATTAAATAAGACCACAATGTAGAAGAGGACCCTACCCTTCTCTTGTAAAATTAATGGAGGGCTCGAGAGATTGGACATGAAAGTTGAGAGATTGCATTTTTACCATAACGCTGGTGGGAAAGAAAGAAGTAGGCTTCATACACCATCTTAGAGTGCTATTGATTGTGAAATATTGCATAATCACCTCCATTAATCTATCGTAGAGGGATTGAAAAAGCTCGCTTATACCTTTAAAGATCTATCTTGAAGTTCCTCATTAGCACCAAGAATTCGACCATTTGCACCTTGAGAGCTCTCTTAATATAAATTATGTCCTCTGAAGGCAAACCAATTATTGCTTAAAGGGTTGCAGAAGCTAGAAAACAATTCCTACAATTATTTCGAGCTTGTTGGTGGTGATTGGGGGAGATGTGAAGGTCCAACTGGGGACGAACTGATCTATGCACTGTAACTAGGTCAAAATGTCTATGTCATTTAATTCATCCAACTACAGGTAGAATCGAAAAGAAGGTTATGTAATCCGTCTAGTAGGAATGACTATGGAGGGGGTGAAGAATCGGTCCTTGAGAAGCGAGAGAATCACGGATGTGGAGTGTACGAGACCATTGGTCAATATATCTGAAGAAAATCAAGAAGGTTTGGATCCTTCAGAATATGCTCTGAACAAACTGATCTATGCATTGTAATTGGATCGAAATGTCTTTTCGTTTAATTCATCTATGGGTAGAACCAAAAAAATGTTGCATAATCCGTCTCATGGGAATGACTCTCAGAGGGGGATGAAGAATTTGGTCCTGGAGAAGTAGAGAATTATGGATGTGGAGCGTAAAAGCAGTTGGTCAATATACCCGAAGAAAATTGAGAGGGTTTGAACCCCTCTGAAGAGGAAATGAAATCATCCTCTGATCTCATAGTATATGGGGCATCTAAAGATGAAATGAGTCTTATTCTTCACCTCCGAGAGTTACATGAGCCTCTGAAGTTTGTCATCCTAGTCAATGTGGTGATTAGCTCGCACCCAAAGTTTGTGAGAGCCAACCCGAAACTGGCCTAGAGGTATGTGAAGGGTAGATGAAATTATCCTCTAATCTCATAGTATATGGGGCATCGAAAGATGAAATGAGTCTTAGTCTTCACCTCCCGAGAGTTACAGGAGCCTACAAAGTTTGTCATCCTAGTCAATGTGGTGATTAGTCTCGCATCGAAGTTTGTGAGAGCCAACCCAAACCGGTCTAGAGGTATGTGAAGGGCATGAATCTAGTGACGAAAGGTGTCTTTGAGGGTAGATGAGTCCATCTCTAATCTCAAGAAAATGCTCTCCATAAAAGAAAATCTTAGGTACAATCCTTGTGGGGATTCACCCAGTAGTATGAGTGAAGCACCTATAAATGTCCTCCCCGATGGATTAGTCTCACATCGAAGTTTGTGAGAGCCAACCCAAACCGGTCTAGAGGTATGTGAAGGGCATGAATCTAGTGATGAAAAGTGTATTGAGGGTAGATGATTCCATCTCTAATCTCGAAAATGCTCTCCATAAAAGGACATCTTAGGTACAATCCCATGGGGATTCACCCAAGTCGTATTATGAATAAAGCACCTATAAATGTTCTCCTAATGGACTTGTTCAACACTTTTTAATGGGAAAGAGATGATTGGGAACATTTAGGGAATAATGAAAAAGGGGAGACAATCAATTTGAATACTTATCGAATCCATTAAAGTACAAGTCCCAAAACTAGTAGCGAATTAGCATGGGCAATACTAACGAGAGGAATAATAGGCAAGATACAAGACCTGCCACTCTCATCGAAAAAATCACCAAACCTCCTAATATAATGAAGAAAGCCTAATATGTCAAATATGGTCTTTAGATGAATAGGTTAGGCCTCAAATTTTCAAAATAATATGTTAGGGAACTTTCTACTTGCATTTGATGAAGCGGCGAAGGAGGAGAGTCTAAATTATTTTAGAAAAATCCTGTCTATATTTAAGAGGGAGGTCCATAGACAACATAACCATAGAGAATAGTGGTCCAAATGAGGGAGTTCATACTGAGACATTTTGTAGGAGATGTCCTTTGAAAGTGGTGTTGAAAGCATTTTCACTTGAAAACGCAGCTGAGACAACGAAACCATAGAGAATCTTGGACCAAATGAGGAGTTCATAAGAGACATCTTGTAGCGGATGTCCCGAAAGTGGTGTTGAAAGCATTGTCGCTTGAAAATGGCTAGAGACCCATACCCTATATTCACCCTCGATCAAGAGCATGCCTCATACTAAATTTAGGCACTCAAGAACTAGACTCCCATATAGGTGTATGTATTAGTGATTTCAACCTTTTGACCTCTGAAAATAAATGGAGGTATGATGTCTTCAACATGTTGAAAATAATGAACTTGGTCTTACCCAGTTGACAATCAAATGCCGAAGATCACAAAATAAAGCAAGTCCATCAAGTTGGCCCCTTTCTGAATGTGATCTCAAAAAAAGGTTCCAAACTCATCAATGTAAATGCCAAAAAGAGTAGGAGACGAGGGAAGCCTTGTTTGACCCCAATGGTGCTTCTGATGAAATCAGACATTCTATGTGCAATACAAATACGACCAAGGACGAATTCATAGATATGCATGATGAAAATAATAAGAATCTCATAAATATCAATGTATCGAGTTTATGAAATAGAGCCATGTGAGCGATAATAAAAAAACCCCTTACACAGGGGTAAATTTCAACTTCATGCGAGTCAAGAGAGAACGCTAGTTCAAAGAGATCCAAAAGTGAAGAAGCAACGGGCTAGGTCAAAGGCCATTGAAGTGGCATATCAACCCTAGGCATATATAGATTGAACGTAATAGAATAATTATTTTAGGGGTAAAGTTGTCCTTGAAACAAGTATGAATTATGATTCAAAGTATTCTTTCAAAATCGAGTTAAGAATTGGGGCAAGAATTTAGTTTGTAGTAATAATTTGGATTATGGTCTCTCGCTATAGATGGACCTTAATTCCTTAGAAATATAGTAGAGCCTCGATAATGGGAGTAAGATCGAGATCGATACATGTAAGACCCACGAATGGGTGGATAAAATTATATTTTGATGGAGCCTCTAAATGGAATTAAAGAAAAGTTGGTTGTGGTTGTATTTTAGGAACTCATATTATCAACCTTTGTTGGCTATGGAAGTAGATTGTGGTGATTCAACCAATAATATTATTAGGGTCATAGATTTTCTCTTTGGAATTATTGAAGTTAAAAATAGAGTTGGCCTCGATTATGAATAGGGGGACTCTCGGATAATTATGGAAACCATAAAATCATATCACGCCAAGGTATGGGTCTTGGAGCCAATTATTCAATAGATCGAGATCCATTCTTCCTTTTCTCTAAGAGCTCGTTTTCTCATATAAAAGCAACGTGAACCAAGTAGCTCCCAACGAATGGGTGGATAAAATTCAATTTTGAAGAACCTATAAGGGAATTTGAGTAAGGATGGTTGTGGTTGTATTTCTAGAAACTTCAGTTATCAACCTTTGATGGCTATAATGATAGATTGTGGTGATTCAACCAATAATATTGTTGAGGGCATGGCTCTTCTCTTTGGGCTTATTGAAGTAAAAATAGAATTGACCTTAGCTATGGATAGAGGGGTACTCATAAATCATTATTGAATCAATAAAATCAAATTGCATCGAGGTTTGTGTCTTGGAGCCAATTATCAATGAGATCAGTCCCTTCTTCCTTTTTTCTTAGAGCTCTCATTTTCTCATAT
Organism: Taxus wallichiana var. yunnanensis; assembly: GCA_018340775.1. NCBI lineage: Eukaryota > Viridiplantae > Streptophyta > Pinopsida > Cupressales > Taxaceae > Taxus > Taxus wallichiana. The sequence continues at coordinate 947,843,548 of CM031239.1, read as the reverse complement.
AAAACGTAGTGGGAACCAAGTAGTTGATTTTTTAGCCAATGTAGGGGCTAAGGTCAGGATTTGGACCATAAGTTTCGTCGAGTGTAGACAAGAAACTATACATGTGACATTCTCTCTCTTATTTCCAATGATGCTAAGAGGATCATCTATTTCAATTAGGAATAGCTTTATCAATGATTTCAATGGTAATAAGGGTAATGGCGCAACATGAGAAAACAATTAATTTGATTTCCAAGTATAGGAAACCTAGCTTTTCCTTTGTGTGAAGTGTGTTGAAGTTGTATTTACCAACTCGATTTCAAGTGTGCACTCTCATTCCTTACAATTAGTCTATTTTATTAAAATGCCTTTCAAAATTGTAGTTTTTTCTCTTAAAAACCTTATTTTATGCCATGAACTTGTAATTTATGAATAACTTTGAAGGCCATTTCAATAGAACTTTTGTGTACATTTAGAAGAATTTTAAAGGGCGCCCACTAAATGTTTGTCGAAATTACCAACATACACTGAACCAAAAAAGTATTCATGTATGTTTAGGAATAATTGTACTTGTGCAAACAAGATTCATAATGGATCACATAATGCTTCAAATAACATCCTATGTGTTGGACCTTCACAAGTATTCTTCTTAATTTGAAATGATGTCGATGATGTTTTATTATTGCTTTGGAATCTTGTTGGCTTTAAAGATTGTGCGTGATTGATTTAGCTAATTCTGTTTAAAATTTATTTTTGTTTGAAATTTCTTTACTTTCCAACTCCTTGCCTATAGGGTTTTCTCTGAGTAATCACAATGAGCACTTTATGAGACTAGAATGGACGAAGAAGGGGTTCTATGAGGGCGGAGACGTGTAAAGGTGGGGAAATCTAAATTGGGGAAGCAATCTGAAACTTTACACAAGACTAACTGAACACAAGGTTGTTAAGCATTTGTAGGTGAAAAGGTATGTTGTGCTAGATGAGAATGCACTGTGTACTTCCTCTAGCACTTTGCAAGCATGCTTTTAGTTGTAAGCTCGAGTAATTGTATGGGACGAGCAGATATATGTCATTTTTTTAATTGTTGGGAGAAGGAATAAGTAAGAATTATGGTGGGAGCTGAATGTGGGTGTCATAGAGCGCCCTTGCTTTCCAATTAGTGGGAATTATGTTAGCAACCTTTACCCATTCGAAGCCAACCCTGCGGTAACCTACCAGGAAGAAGCGCACCCCAAGAGCGACATTTGGAGGGCTTAACGCCTTTGGTCGTAATTGTCATCGGATGGTAGACAATAGCGCATGAATTAATGCTCCTAGAGCAATCGACACATCGAGCTTGGATTGAGTAGCTCAACATTTTTTTGTATCGTGTTGCTACCGTCCTTTTAATTCGTCAAACCATAAACAACACTTCCAACTCTTCACCATTGTATTTGGTTGAACTGCATTTTGTATTTGGTTGAAATGCCTTATAGTTTGAGGATGCCACCAGGTAAGCGCCGCCACCTTTCCCTATGGCCGTTGAAGCAATTTTTTATTCGTAATTTATCTGTGGATTTATTGCAAGGTATCTAGTATGTCCCAGTTTGAAACCTGCATTTTCTGAATCGTTTTCACTCCGCCCAGTAATTACTTTGCAACAAATAAAATGAACAATAATTTATTCTGATGATGGGATCTTATATACGAATAATTTCATGATAGAGCTATTAAATAAGATATTACACTTTCAGACACATTTTTTTAAAACACCAACAAACAACTGACAAACGAGCCACCACATGGATTAAAAGAAAGGATGAATTTGCACCACCACATGGATTGGAGGCAAGAATGAGATTTGATTGCCACCTTGTTAACTAAAAATCAATGACCGCTTTAAAATTATTTGTTACTTTCACTTAAACTTTAGCTACCATAAGTTATTTTCAAATTAAAGTTAGCTACATATAATTGAAAACATATAATGAGACGTTGATAATAATATTCTACAATAACATATTATTATTAAAATAATTTTTATGTTGATAGTTGTGTTCTAAATTAAAATGATATTGAGTCAATTTAGACATTCTATAGCATCCAATTAATTATGGGTCTCGATTTTTAAGGTCATTGAAGGATTTGATCTCGATTGCTAAAACGGTCAATGTATGTTAGTTACATCGGGAAGCACACATTGCATGGTCCAACTTGACGGCTACTTTTACCTCACAAGTGTTCCGCGATTTTTTGATTGACCGTAATGAATGTGTTGAGCAACATTCCCCAGTTGCCAAGGTTCTTAGATATCAAACATTTCAAGAATAGGTAGCACATGCTTGTATCATTCATTAACTAAAGACTTAAGGGAAGTTATGATTTATGGAACGAGACCTCCAGAAGGTCAGGGACAAGTGAAAATACATCAGATTTGGTCTTCTCGTGATGTAGATGCATTGACATATAATAATATCCAAAATATGTAAAGGTGCCCATTGTCATGAAGATCGCCCTCAAAATTCCGTCCCAGTTTGAAATGTTTGGAAACTCGAACCTAAAAACAACACATATTTAACCTGTCCCATTGAATAATCATTATATCATGTAAAGATGTAGGTAGTTGACTTCACATCCAACTTTATCCTTATATGGGCTTTACTTCCGAAAATTTGAAGATGAGATATAGAAGATTTCTTCCCTAAAAATGGTTCCTATGGATTCATGTTGTCGATTGATTTCGTGACTACAGTTTCATCGTGGATCTTGATGTTTGTCTGCACTCTTTCCATCTGGTTGAAGTAGATACCTTCTACTCATTAATAGATATATTTTTCATTATTTGCTTGGAGTTAATGTCTACTTCCTGCATGTGCAACGACATTGTGCTCCTCTTTTGTCTGTAACAAATTCCTATATAATTGTTTGTTTATGGATTATTTTAGAGATAGTTTCCTATATATCGACATACATATATGAGAGAAACTAATATATTATGTGTTTATTAATCCCTTTGTATTTTGTCTCAAGAATCTTTGCATGAGATAAATCTTCGTATAAGCTCTTCCAAATACTATCATTGGTATTAGAACGTATCACTGATCTAACGGAGAATTAATTTGATTTGTAAGAGTAGCTATAGTAATAGACTGCTCTGTGTAATGAGAGGCAACCACAAAAACTAAAGCAATTACTGCATCGACAAGGAAGAGAAGAATTTTGTGTTTCTCAAAAATTCACATTCTGAAAATTCATCCATGCGTCTTCTCTACTGTTTGAAGCCAACTGTAGTCATTCGTGTCTCACTTCATTCCCCTGATCTTTGTATACATGATCTATTCCATGCATGCCTACAAATAGATTAAATTGATGATTGGAAATTGAAGTCCTGGTATTCGATTGGAGATTTTTGGTTGTTTTTGTGCAATTAGTGTATACAGCGTGGTGGGCAGCGACGACATCACAGTGATATGAGTGGATCCGAAAAAATCAACATTCCAGAGAGAACTCCTGAGACTCCTCGCCATCTCTTTTCTCACATTGGATTCGAGCTCAGTGGCTTTACAATCCAAAGAAGGATTGATTTGATAATCATCTCTCCAAACTGGGCGATAAGTGAGCACCAGTTAACCCAAATCCGACACAAATAGCTCGGTCCCCACATCTCCAATGATAGCGATCTATCAAACATCAACAAGTCCATTGTAGCATCTTCATTTTCCTACATGCATGATCGATCCATATACTGTAACAAGTTTGATAAAAAAAAAACCTAAAAAATAGACGAAAATTGCGAAAACGTCCAGACGGCCATCAAACCGTCAATTTTAAGACAGTTGCAGAAACGTCCGGAGGTCCTTTACCATGGGGGGAACACCTTCGACGTAATTATGAACAATGCTTAATATAAATAAATACTAATATGTAATATTATATAATCAATATTTACAATTTCTATTTAATTTATGTATAAACTACATAAACATATATATATATATATATATATATATATATATATATATATATATATATATATATTAGTTTTTTTGTTCTATTTCTTTTTCCCTTAAATTCCAATTTTTTTCTTTTTATGACATTCATTTTTATTTTAATCTTTCAACATCCTTCGTCCCAACATTTCCAAAAATTAAAACAATAATATTCATAAAATGCATTAAATGATGTGTTAAACTTGTGTTCGTATTGTTATTAAAAATAAATAAAATATCATCACAAATAAAAAAGAAATAGAAAGAACACAACATTACAAAACCATATGACCATCCGGGCATTTTCAGCTTCCCCCAAAAATAAAATTAATTTTATTAAAAAGTAGTGCGCGATGTTTACAATAAATACGATGATGTATTAATATTCATCCCATAAACTAAAGACTCCCCTCTTATTTATCAAACCCAAGCTTGTAAACCTGCAATTGAACAATGGACATGATATTTAAGTTGGCTCTCCTTCGATAATATTGGAATGGAGATAAAAATGCTTCGAAACAAAATCATAAATATATGATTGAATGGACATAAAAATAGCATTGAAAGTTTTGAAAGACAAACAGAAATGTATGATTGAATGGATATGAAAATGTCACTGAAAATTTTGAAACACAAACATAAATATATGATTGAATGGACATGAAAATGTCATTCAAAGTACAAAACATCATCCCCTACTCCTGCAGATGAAATGAAGGTAGGAGATGATAATGGTAAATGCATCAGGCAGCCTCCAACTACTATCCTAAATTCTCTACCTCTGTTTTACACTTTTACTTAATCAAGTCAGAGACATTCGACATTGAAGCCAGAAAAATTATAATCATTGCAAGGGGATGGAAGAGTTGATAAAGATTGTTCGTTCAACATTATAATATATCCAAATAAATCCAGCAATAACAAAATTTAAGGAAGACACAAACAACATGCTGCCAAAGATTGTTCGTTAAACATTGTTCCAATGTTACATTGCTCCGAAATGGCATGTCCTAGCAAAGATTACAGAAGTAAAAACTCTGCTGAAGCCATATTTAAGGGGAATTATGTTAACTCTTTTAATTGAAAAAATTATATTAATACACTAATATAATGATGATGTTATACCCATTTTGACTAAACGAAAAATGCTTGGCAAAGGGGCCTCGATTAAATGGGATGCCTATGAAGACATATTTGACAATGCTGAAATCAAACATGAAACACCTTGAGAACAGAATTTGTAGCGTGTATAACTTAAAAAGAGGCAAAAGGTGAAACACATTTCTTCAAAACTAATCTAATATATGATGATGTTAGAGGCCCAATTAGATGTATATTTGCAGACACAAACTAATACATGAAATCTTTAATCAATATAATCAAACTAAATAGAGAGTTCACTGTACAACAGGACACCAAATCTCATCATCAAATATGGCAGAGGATCTAGATTTTGTGCATTCTATCTTGTGTCCCGCAAGAAATAATAGCTCACACGTGGTCAGCTAAGATCTGATATAGTTAACACATCACAGTCAAACTTCTTAAAGGATCAGTTAAAATTGGTTATGAAATTACCAATTTGCATGTTGGGTTGCGTAAAAAAAATTCCTCTGTTGGACAACTCCAGCAACAACACAGAAGAAAGGAGAACCCACCTACGGGAAAAAACGACCCATTAACAAAGACAAGAAATATGGAATGTCAATTTTCCACAGACAAAAAAACCCTGCTTCTCGTGGTTCTTGCACCCTCCAAAGCCCGTGATTCAGCTAAAAGGGGCACGAGTTTATTTTCATTTGGAACATTGTAGTAAGAACACGTGACATTTGGGTTTGTGTAAGACAATTCCTTAAAAATGACAAAGCCAATTCCTATCATTAACATGAGCACGAAAGTCTGTTGGTGTAATATAATATTTAAAAAGAAAACGAGTTTCTCATCTTTCTAATGGAAGTCAATGTTAAGATAAGTCTTGTTCTCCTGCAGTTTTCCTTGCATATCTTCATCTGAATGAACAATATACTTCACCACAAAGCCTTCATCCTATAACAAACCAATCAAGCCGAACTCCTTTTCATAACTTGATGAGTGATTTTCCCAATAATACCAATATTTCTAAATACCAATAGCTCACTTCTGTTAATGCAAATTTCAACAACCATGGAAATAAAAATCTAAATTATCCATTAACCACTGGAAAATAAATATGAAAGACCAATTTACCTGCGGTTCCGCATAAACAAACCAACTACTGAATATAATATGAATAAAGGTATGGGAGAGATTTACACCATTTAAATATCCATGTAATTATAGCTTATTATTATATAAAAATATCTATAAAATCTAGGCGGAAAATGCATGTAAATGGATTATGATAAACGAGGGGAAATTATAGAAGAGAATACTTACCTAGGAAGATAATCCCTGAATATGGTCTGTTTAGCTCTGCTCCCTCGGACCCAAAACAAAAAACACAAAAATACAGATAACTGGTGAATACTACAAACCTCCCACAAAACCCATTCACAACAACTTGCCTGTAAACGAAGAACAACTCACTGATTATAAAACACGGGGGGAACTTCTGCTGATTGTCTTCCATGGGCAGTGATGGCCCCAGTTATGGTTGTAGCTCCGCTTGGCACTGGATTCGCAATAGAAATCAACTGGCAATCCTGCAAAATAAGTAGAAATCTTACAAATATTTAGATTTTGGAGTCAACATGTATAAGGACAAGTACAGTCAATAATAATTATATGAGTGGGAGGGCTATTTTTATGGTGTTCACATTTCGATTATCCATGAACATCATTATCCATAGACCCATTCAGATTATAGTGGTAGGACCCTGCATTGCTAGACAAAAACCCAACTTAGGAAACTAATATGTGCATGCATTTTTCTAAACATAACAAAAGTATATTTATGTAGTCATAGCAATCTACTCTACGAGGCAATATCATACAATCTAAATTCAGAACACAAATAAAGCCATTCAGATAACTTAATAGCCACAAGGAGCCCGCATCAATTTTATTGAGATGACCTCAAAGAGAGATCTTCCATTGTTAAATATAAAATCAATGGAGACCTGTATAAAGCATTCTTTTAAGTAGTACTGTCTTCCTCTATCGTCTTGAATAGTATCCTGAGCACCATAGAATCCACATCAACAGGAAGCTGCTTGATCACCTGAAATTCTTATACCAACTGCTTGGCCCCTAACAACACCTGGATTTGCTGGAGGAGCAGTGTTCTGTGTAAAACAAATATCATACTTAAAAAGAGGAGGAAAAAAACTAAAATATTGAAATAATGCAGCTCTTATAATTTTTCTTTTTGTTCTGACCTGGAAGCTTATGTTCCTTGCAATGAAATTTGATGCAAAAACATTAACCGATGCACTGAAGAAAGTCCCATGAGAAGAGTTGGCTTTATCATTCAATGCTATGCACGTATCGAGATATCCTTGACCTTGGAATGTAATGTTGGGTTTTGAATCGGCAACTGAAACTTTCTCTGTATCAACAATCTGATAAAACGGCAGGAGTGTGATCCCAAACATTGGCTTGCTGGGGCCATCACTGCCATTAGGAAGCCAATCCTCGGCTATGGGCTGCTGTCTTTGGCCACTCCTATCCAAAATTTAAACAAAAAAACAAATAAATACTCGTAAATATTTTTGACCTCCCAAAAAAAGCCCATTCACAACGATATATACAAACCAAGATCAAAACGGTTCAAACAAAACAATCCAAAAAATACACGGCCGTGCATTGAATCATGAAACAAAAAAACATAGCAGAGCCAAAAAGAAAACAAAAACTAGCAAAATTAGCTCTATTCTTCTCGTCGACCGTGTTGTGGGCCTTTGCCGAATTCAATGCTCTGTCATCAACATTCATAACAAGTTTAATTTTGTTAATGAATACAATTTATTTAAGTCTGGTATTCTCTATATAAGTGGACAGTGACAAGAGACCGGAGAGTATTCGAGAGCGCCGCTGTCGTAACAGAGGGAGTTGGGGCTATACATTTATGAAGATTTTACTTCAGCCTATAGATCCAAACAAACAACCGATACATTACAGGGGAAAACAAGATTTCAACAACCCAAAAGAAAATAAAATAAAATATAAATGAGTTGAGAAGCATACAACAAAAATGTGGCTGTGAAGTTATGCAAGTGCAGTAGCCAGACGCATCTGAATACTTTGTCAGGGCCCTTCTGTAGGCGAGGGAGAAAAATTGCAGGATACCCTCCAAATGCGAGATTCTATGGCGCTTCTCTAAGGTTTCGATCCTGGGCCTCATCTTTTATTCTTCTTCCGCTGCTACCCGAAAACACATGTCTTAAATAAATTGCAGAAACAAAACGGTGAAGAATTAAATTATTACCTTAGAAAATGGATTTTAATCATTTAATTAAAGAAATCTGAAGCCTACCACTCTGAAAACCCATTTCGCTATATTAAACTATTTAATCCTGCGCGTAAAAGGTGAGTAAACCTTTACCAGGAAGATGAATGGCTTGCTCTGTCTTGCTCGTTCAAACCAAAACAGAAGAAAAAATCAGAAAACCGCTCAAACTACATAATTACAGACCTCCCAAAAATACCCATTACAGACAAGAATCAAACTGATTCAAACCCTAAAAAATTGAACACGGCCGTGAAAAAATCGTGAAACAAAATTAAAAATGCAGAGCGAAAAAAACAAAAAATAACACAAAGAACCATGAAAATGCAGTCCCGCACAGGGCTTTATAATTTATTTCCTTCAACTTCTCTCTGCTTATTGCAACAGCTCTTTGCTTTTTGCAATGGCTCTCAGCTGTTTAGCCCTCATCCTCATCCTCATCCTCCTCTCCTCCTCTTTCTCTCTCCTATTGGTTTCTCCAAAAAATAAAAACGAATCTTTTATGGTTGATATTTCCACGGCTATCACGCATAAATACATTCTTTTGTACATGTTTTCTTTTCAATATACAAAATTTTGTCGTGCTCTTTCTCAATGTTGAAATTAGAGAAAAAAAAATCAAGCTCCTTCATATTTAAGAGTTCATTTCTTTGTAAATGTTATGTTCGTTTTACATTCTCCTATATTGTCGTTTGAGACACGACGGATTTTAAATTTCAAATTCCACCCACTCTCTCCAGTAGCATTACGTCCATCCTTACGCTTTGAACACACTTTAAATTAACGGTGTCATCAATTTTGAATTACAAGATCCTTGTTGTGCATTACATACCAAGATCTGATCTTTATAATCGCAAGCATAAGTTTACTGCCCGGATTGCATTCCTCTCCACCACTTTTGCCTCTTTACTATAATGTGTTTCTCGGTGTTCGTTGCCCATCGACATATATATTGCATTCTCTTGGTGTGATTGCTAGTTAATAAAACACTAAAATTGGGAAGGCAACCCGGGATATAACTTCGGCCCACGCCGTTTGACCACCACTGTGTGTGGTTTTGTAAGCTATGCGCATATCTTACCCATTTGTGGTTTATCATTTTTTTTATCGGTTTGTTGTTGCTTGTTTCGTATTCACATTACATTGCGGCCCCTCCTTGGAATCGGTGCATCCGAGGTTTGTCTCTCCATCTGTCTTATTTTCCCTCGAAACATTTTTTAATTTAGAAACACCAAACTTCACGAGGTTTTACGATCGATTACATTCGTGTATGAAAACATAGGGGAAAAAAGGGATCCAAATAAGGGATCCACATGGATTTGTGAAGATTAATAGAAGGATGGATTAATGGGAACATATGAAGAATGTTTTAATTTACATTCATGAAGATGATGTGAATATAATCACTATAGATGCATGGTGGGGCTTGTGGCTATTGACAAGTTCCTTAATATATATATCGCTTGAAAGCAGTGTTTGTTACAACATTAGAACATAGCAATGAAGTGTTATTAAGTGCAGAAAACAATATCATTAGTTGTAAGTGGAACGAATTTGGCATGTAAAGCAATTAACAACAAACAGAAAGAAAAGTGCCACAAGAAATACCTTAGAAAAACCCAATGTGGGAAAGCTTCAACAACTTGGGGCAATACAATTTCAATGGAAAATTTCGCCCATGGAACCTCCAAGAACATGGTGGGACTACTTGCACTGCTCTATAACTTGCAAAAAAAACTATTTTTTTTCCTACACTCGGTTGTATTAGCATATTTATTGTAGGTGCCTTTTACAAGACCCCATTGGGCTTATTTATGCGTAAAATGGTTAGCAAACAAATACAGAGAAACCCAATCAATGTTATATCCGAACAGTTAGAATTGGGAACACCACAACTCCTATCTAGTGTATACTGGTGCGTATTAAGCGAGTGTCTGAATGCTCTCAATGAATGCATTGATTGTTGAATGTGTCATGCTCAATTTGTTCACAAGGTGAAAAGAGGGCTTTTGAATGTCCATTGCACCCTATAGTCCTTAATGTTGACTTAAATTGATAGGCATAGTTATTTCAAGATAGCGGGGCTTTAGCTATGGCGTTGTTTGTCATTTTACATAAGCTATAAGCAAAACTGATGTTTGTTATTGTCTACTAGGTCCTTAGCAAGCTCCCTGCTGATATGTAAATAGAAAAATTCTTATGATGGTTTAAGTGGTTAAACACTAGGTCGTTTTCCTTGTTGCTTAATCTAGACATGCCTTGACTAGAAAAACCCCACGATTTGGTGAGAAATAGTATTAAATGTATGGGGGACAATAAATACCCGAATGAATATGTTGAATCATGAAACCGGAAACCCGGGGATTGGAGTGTATGCCATCAGCAGACAAGGAAAAAAACCAGTCAAAAATAACCCCTTACAATAAAAAATTAAGACCTCCTTATAATATATGAATAAACAATGGTCTCTTAAGGAACCGTGTATGCCATCAACAGACAAGGAAAAAAACTAGTCAAAACAATAAATAATTAAGACCTCCTTATACAATATGAATAAACAGTGGTCTCTTAAGGGTCTGTGTACCTTGTCTCCCTTTCCTTGTCTAGCCCTCTTTGTTGTAGATAGTGTCCCACAAATGAGCTTCATACTGACCACTAATGTGTTTGAAGAAATCCACCAAAAATATTACACAAACATGGTTGAAAACAAAAATGTATACAAAAACCCCAAAATGGGCATGAATCTTGAGAAATGCAAACACAACATAGAATCAATCTCGAAAGAATTTGAGTAGGAAAAACAAGCCTTGTTACCCAACGGTACTGAGATGTCCTTTGGAAAAACTAGAAACCTGTAGTATGTGAAAAATAAGATTACTAGTAGATCCTGAATTTCTTTTATTACTCTAAGACGAGCATTTGGAAATAGGAAGGAATACCAGAACTAAATCCTTTCAAATAATAGAGGCATTGATGATAGTTTTAGATGGCTTCCAAGCCCACTCTACAAAAGTAAGAGATTCAATGTATGTGATATGTTATTAACTAATTTGGCTGGTAGGAATAACCTAAGAAACCTAGGAAAACATACATCCATCAAATATGACCTATACGATTTATATGTTTTTGGAAGTTTCATTCCATTTCTTATAAGAGGAAAATGTCTAAAAACCATTTTGCATTATTACTTGTATTACTTATACATTTGAACAATAATATTAATGCTTGTATTTCCTATTGCTTATATTTCTGTTTAAGCTCCATTTTCCCTCTTAGTAGGCTCCATTTTTCCTGTACAATAGTGACTACACTGTAGTTACAATCTTCATTTGGAAACACCTCACAACAATTACAGCCAGTACTCTAGCATTACAACTTGGTGCGACAACAACCGGTAACAAATTGCATCCGTACCATATGTCTTATTGTGCCTTACAAGATCCTTGTTGTGCATTACATACCAGTACAGTCTTATAATCTTAAGCATAAGTTTGCTGCCCAGATTGCATTCCTCTCCACTTCTTTTGCCTCTTTACTATAATGTGTTTCTTGGTGTTCGTTGCCTATCGACATATATATTGCATCCTCTTGGAGTGATTGATAGTTCATAAAACACTGAAATTGGGAAGGCAACTTGGGATATAGCTACGGCACGCCGTTTGACCACCACCTGTGTGTGGTTCTGCAAGCTATGCGCATATCTTACCCATTTGTGGTTTATCTGTTTTTATCGGTTTGTTGTTGCTTGTTTGGTATTCACATTCTGTTGCGGCCCCTCCCTGGAATCGGTCCATCCGAGGTTTGTCTCTCCATCTGTCTTATTTTCCCTCAAAACATTTTTTAATTTAGAAACACCAAACTTCACCAGGTTTTCTGATATAGTTCTGTTCGTGTATGTTTTTTCCTTTTTTCCCCTATGTTTTGTTCTTCCTCTGTTAGGCGACAAAAAATGATAGAACACGTTTCCAGACTAATTAACTATAATAAGAAGAGTAACGTTTACCTTGTCAATCAAAGGCACTCTTGCATGAGGTTTAGATTTGTCTAAGTACTCAAAATAAAGGCTGCGAGGTTTGGTTGCGACTTGCTTGACAAAATGTCCCCACTTTTGTTACCCAATGCCTGTGCCTTTTTGTTGTGTGTTTCCTGGCTACTGCATTCCCTGAACTCTATGAAGGGAGAACAACAATCTATAAAGGAAGGATATTTTAACAGTCCTGTCGGCACCATAATGTGAGAGGATATTTGGAGCTCTTTGCATAGGGGAGTTGATTTTAGCCAGCGGCTAATCTTCACTCAATATGTACTTGGTCAATGCATGTCAACACATCATGGCCGTCCATTTATAGTGGCAAAGGATGTTTTGAGCGATGCAAAGTAAATGTGACCAAAATTAATCATAGCGATTGTATTGTGTTGACAGTTTTTGAGCATCTAGAAAGGATCTTATGGATATTATTGGGTGTTCGCTAGAGGGATTTGGTATTCCTAAATATTACATCGACGTACAGGGGAAGCCATCAAGCTTACATGATAGCCAGGACATGCGAGGTGCTTAACAACAAGATGACACTCACAATGGCTAACAAAATCTTTTCAAATTATAATTATGGTGAATACGAGATACGTTTCTCACTAATGATCTGCTCCCCTGTCTACACATAATGTTTGTATGTGGGTTCAATTATTAGAGCATGTGGGAGATCTCAAGTGGAAATCTGAGTACAAACAAGGGATCCACATGGATTTGTGAAGATTAATAGAAGGATAGATTAATGGGAACATATGAAGAATGTTTTAATTTACATTCATGAAGATGATGTGAATATAATCACTATAGATGCATGGGGGCCTTGTGGCTATTGAAAAATTCCTTTATGTGTTTGTGTGTGTGTGTGTGTGTGTGTGTGTGTGTGTGTGTGTGTGTGTGTGTGTGTGTGTGTGTGTGTGCTTGAAAGTAGTGTTTGTTCTGACATTAGAACATAGCAATGAAGTGTTATTAAGTGCGAAAAACAATATCATTAGTTGTAAGTGGAAGGAATTGGGAATGGAAAGCAATTAACAATAAACGAGAAGAAAAGTGACACAAGAAATACCTTGGAAAAACCCAATGTGGGAAAGCTCCAACAACTTGGGGCAATACAATTTCAATGGAAAATTTTTCCCATGGACCCTCGAAGAACATGGTGGGACTACTTGCATTGCTCTATAACTTGCTAAAAAAATAAACAAATTTCCTACACTCGGTTGTATTAGCGTATTTATTGTAGGTGCCTTTTATAATATATTTATTGGGATTACTTATGCGTAAAATGGTTAGCAAACAGATACAGAGAAACCCAATAAACGTTATATCTGAACAATTAGACTTGGGAACACCACAACTCCCGTCCAAAGTGTATCTGAGTACGTATTAGGAAGTGTTTGAATGCTCTGGATGAATGCATTGATTGTTGAATGTGTCATGCTCAATTTGTTCACAAGGTGGAAAGAGGGCTCTTTGAATGTCCATTGCACCCTATAGTCCTTAATGTTGACTTAAATTGATGGGCATAGTTATTTCAAGATAGCGAGGGCTTTAACTATGTTGTTTGTCATTTTACATAGGCTCTAAGCAAATCCGGTGTATGTTGTTGTCTACTAGATCCTTAGCAAGCTCCCTACTAATATGTAATTAGAAAAATTTGTATGATGGTTTAAGTGGTTAAACACTAGGTCATTTTCCTTATTGCATAATCTAGACACGCCTTGACTAAAAAAACCCCACTCATTTGGTGAGAAATAGTATTAAATGTATTGGGGACAATAAACACACGAATGAATATGTTGAATCATGAAACCGAAACCCGGGGATTGGAGTGTATGCCATCAATAGATAAGGAAAAAAATCAGTTAGAAATAGCCCCTTACATAGATAATTAAGACCTCCTCATACAATATCAATAAACAGTGGTCTCTTAAGGGTCTCTGTGTACCTTGTCTCCCTTTAAAATGTCCGGCCCTCTTTCTTGTAGATATTGTCCCACAAATGAGCTTCATACCAACCGACCTTCTATGTTTGAAGAAATCCACCAAAAAGATTACACAAACATGGTTGAAAACAAAAATGCATACAACTATCCCCAAAATGGGCATGAATCTTGAGAAATGCAAACACAACATAGAATCAATCCCGAAAGAATTTGAGTAGGAAAAAAAAACCTTGTTACCCAATGGTACTGAGATGTCCTTTGGAAAAACCAAAAACTTGTAGTATTTGAAAAATAAGATTACTAGTAGATCCTGAATCTTGTAGTAATCGATTTTTTTGTTATTCTAAGACAACCATTTGCAATAGGAAAGAATACCGAGAACTAAATCCTTCCAAATAATAGAGACATTGATGATAGTTTTAGATGGCTTCCAAACCCACTCTACAAAACTAAGAGATTCAATGTATTTGTGCACAACAACCTTCTTACTCAGTAACTTTGTCATGTGAAATGAGTGTCCATAAAATCTTAGCTACCAAGGATTTCCTCGTCTCACAATTATACTTATGGCTTTCCTCATCTCATAACAATTATGATTATACTTATGTGATATGTTATTAACTAATTTGGCTAGTAGGAATAATCTGAGAAACCTAAGAAAAATACATCCATCAAATATGCCCTATACAATTTATATGTTTTTGGAAGTTACATTCCATTGCTTATAAGTGGTAAAATGTCTAAAAAGCATTTTGCATTCTTACTTGTATTACTTATGCATTTGAACTATAATATTAATGCTTGTATTTCCTATTGCTTATATTTTCATTTGAGTTCCATTTTTCCTCTTAGTAGACTCCATTTTCCCCTTGCGTAGTGACTACACCTGTAGTTACAATCTTCATTTGGAAACACCTCACAACAATTACAACCAATATTGTAGCATTACAACTTGGTGCGACAACAACCAGAGAACAAATTGCATCTCAGTACCATGTCCGCGTGGCGAAGGCAAGGTCATTCACAAAGGAAACATACATAGCTATGTCAATGAAAAAGGTGAGGGTAAGATTTTCAATTTCAATGTGGTCGATGCTCTAGGTGATGACATGAATGTGACCTACTTGGCAATGTTGCTACCTATTACCATGAAAAATTTCAGGTTGGAGCGGTTTATTTGATGTCCAAGGGTATCCTAAAATATGTGAAGCCAATATATAGAGACTCTAACAACTTGTGGGAGGTGATTCTTAACATGGATTCTATTCTGCAGCTATGTGTACAACCTACCTCCATGATACAAGTCTACATTTTTACGTGGCCGATGCTCTAGGTGATGACATGAATGTGACCTAGCAATGCTGCTACTTATTACAATGAAAAATTTCCGTTGGAACAATTTATTTGATGTCCAAGGGTATCCTAAAATATGTGAAACCAATATATAAAGACTCTAGCATCCTGTGGGAGATGATTCTTAACATGGATTCTATTTTGTAGCTATGTGTACAACCTACCCCTACAATACCAGTCTACGTTTTTCACTTTTCCAATATTGACATGATCAACAAGTGTCTCTTGGGTCTACAAGATGATATTGGTGTGGTTACCTCTTTGTATGATGTTTCTATCATTACTCGAAAAGATGGGAGCTGCACTCAACGCTCTACTATTACCATAAAGGACCACACATGATATTCTATAACCATTACCTTATGGGGAACACTATGTGATGAGGCCACACAACAATTACAACCATAACAAGATGAAGCTACCATACACATGCCAATCATAACTATTAAAAAATCCAAAGTGACAACATTTAGGAAAAGAGGGCTAAATAGAGGGCATAATACGTAGTTATTCCTTACACCTATAGTACGAGAAAGCGAAACAATCAGTATTTAGTTAGGCACGCCGGAAGCAACATGCATCTCATTCCCACTCAATGTAGAGGTAACAATGGAAAAAACCATTGCTGATATACATGTATCTGCATACCCACAACCCTGCACACCAGGTTGCAACTCTTCTTTACCGTTATATACATAAGCATGGACAACTATTGTTATCTTGCTTACTTTCACATGGTTAATGGTAAAAAACTTTGTAAAAAACTAAATACGAATGCAGACTCTTCTTGGCATTGTACCAAATGCAACTTGGATACAACTTCATATGAATATAAATATGCATTACACATGATGGTAGAGGATTATACTAACACTATATTGGCGACAACTTTTGACGATGCGGCCAAAGCTCTTCTCGGTTTATCTACAGATTCCCTTAAACAACAGAATACAATTGCCAATGACTTGTGGTGCATTATCAATCAAGTGCTCTTCCATACATGCAAGTTTACAGGGTACCTACTGATGGCAAGGAACAAATGTCTTGTACCTTACACAACACAATTTCCGCCAAATAAGATTCAAACCATGAAAAACTGGTAGTATCTTTTCTAGAATCCTCCAAATATAAACACACGTTGTAATTACCACATATATGTACATGTTGAAGAAAGTTCTTTCATCTTTCTGTAATCCTTTAAATAGAAGCACACATTGTAATTATCAATATTTTTACATGTTAAAGATAGTTCCCTTTTAATAAGTTGTACACATGCCCAATAATGTTGATCACCCTTGTAATATGATGTATATATTTATAGCAGTGTGTTTACTATAAATAAAGTACCAACCATGGTAAAGTGTACACATTTTGACATTCATGTTGATATCCCTATATATAGTCATACTTCTATATTTAACTTAGATGGTTATTGAAATGCATTCCCCTCTTCACTTCATGGTATTAAACATTTACATTTCTCTCATAACCTAACTATTTCGAGTTAATGGTGCAAATACAAAATTAATGCGGCTGATATGATAAACTCACGGTGGCGGTTGGCCTACATCCCGAACAACGATGCATTAAATTAAAAATGACGACACATGTACACCCACCAAAAAGACACTTTCAACACAACTCGTCGTGATAGGAAACAATGCCATGCTCTTCCCCTCCTAGAGGCAAATTCCCTACCCCAAAATATCCCCCTACTGATTTCTGTAATGTGCAACACAATTTCTACACGCGACTAGAATCCTCGTTCCCTTGTGAAACTTGTCGATCTGTAATAAATCATACAGGGGATGCGAAACAAGCCCACACCTACCGGCCTTATACATTGCACGTGCTCCCATGAAAGAAGGGACACCACTTCTCTTCATAGAACAATATGGACCTCATGCCCCAACCCAAAGAATTGGCCATTTTAACACAAGTAGAGGAAATGTTGATCGCAAGAGTTACCCCACTTTTACAGGTCACCCATGCTTATGGGGGTAGTACATGTATAGTGAAAATTGCATAAGCTTCTCCTAAGACATTACATCCACAGTGGGTTTTTACACCGACACCCACAAAACATAGATATCCTAATACTTAAAAGAGTAGGAGCAGAATGTAAATCATATGATTTCTTTGTAAGTAGAGAGCACATCCAGGATGCACTCTCATACAAAAATCCAACATGACCCATACTATAGTGATGTCATCATAGATGAAGGCACCCTTACAAGTTTACCGATTACTGACGTAGATATCTTTGATAACCTGCCCTATATAATTGAAAAATCACCTACACCAGTCCTACCCTCCATTCAACTAAATAAGGATAACCCCGCAACACTAGAGGACACCTTAGTGCTTTCATCATCATTTGTTGCATACCTCCCGACTCCATGCATGAGGGTTGACCAGATTAGGTTGTACATGCAAAATAAATGACAAAACAACCCTTCTGCAGTTTATTGTCCCCAAATAAGTTTATACCCCGTCAATGTATGTTCAATAGAGGGCTTATTTTTATGGCCTTTCCAATTCTTTTCTCATCAGGTGTGCTATGTTTCTCTAGCCACGACCCACTAAAATCCAAATGCATGAATATGCTCTCCACCTAATGCGCTACCATGACAACCAATTTGGTAGCCACCCTCGGTTATGTTATTTTCTATTAAACTTGATGATGCAACATTGAAACCAAGCCATATCCTCTATTTTTGCTAAAAACATCAAAGACACCTTTCCTACAACCACTTTGAACACCTTTGTACTTTATCAAAAACTCTACCAAATGAACAAATAGCAAATGATCTCATGCGATTTGGCTCACACATTAGAGATACTCGATCTTTTTAGACACAATGCAAAAATGGACTAATGAAACATGGTTATCTAGATGGGTACCCCAACCTTATTTTTCACACTCGAGTGTTGTTGATATTAAGTGGCCTTGTTATCACTCAAAAGTGCACCCTGTAGAGAGATGGTTGCAGGTATTCTAAGCTTGCAAATTTTATCTCTCTCTTTCATAGATACAATGGAAACACCTCAGGTCTATGGGTATACCTATTTTGAGGTGAGTCTCTACAGTATCAAGGCCGATTCCTTATTGATTTATCCTAAATTAATTTTCTTTGGTTTAAGGGTAAAAGATGATTGTAAAATGAAATTAAAACTAAGGTGATACACCAAACTTGTATGAGGTCTTTGAATGAGTACATGCACAATTGATATGGAATAAATTTCTGATGCACATGCCAACAGTTTTTAAAGATAATTAAGGGTAAACACTTTGATGTATTGAGGGATAAAATCACAACAATACTACTAAGTTACACATACACATTAATATCATGCAGAAATTATTGAATTTGCAAAAGGATAAGATGATTAATCGGGGAATTTAATATTCACAAGATTAATGGAAACATACATAAGAGTGCAAATAATTGGAAAGGCAGAAAATAATTCACATTCAAAGGGAAAAACTGACAGAAAATTTCTTCAGCACTCCTATATCTAAAATGTCCTCTTTTGTGCTTCACTAAGGCGCACAATATTTAGCAAAATTAATTCACCCACCCTTCCTAAAAATAGGTTAAAGTTGTACTCACCCATGCATCCTATTTTTATCCTTTATTTATTAATAAATAAAGGAATAAAATAAAGCAAACTAATACAAAGAGGCATTAATAGCCTTTGATTACATCACAGTCAAACTGCAGTTGATTGTTCTATTTTTAAGAAAAGCATGGGTGAATAATTTGCTAATAATAAATCTTGCTTGATGAGCAAGTCTCCTTCCTTGTGCATGTAAATTTGTCTTCTTGTTTGTTATGTCCTTTTGTGAAGGCATGCAAAAATAATCTTGTGCAAGAAAATGAATACTTTTGGTCTCCAAAACTTAGCAAAATTATTCACCTCACTGTGGGGACCACCTTTGCAGTTGACCACTAGTCTTCACTTGGTTTGGCCACCCTTGTGGACTTAGCACATTATTATGTTTTGAAATAAGACAATGGGGCACTTTTGTAAAAGGCCACCATGTCATACTCGGCCACCTTTGATTAAAACATGACTATGTAATTTCTTGTCAGCTTTTGGAGTTTGGATAACACTTGGTGATTATAGTTTTATAACCCTTACCCTTTTGGGTGATCATTGTTGAACATGATGGTCAACACTTTTAGAATATTCGGTGCTCGGACTATAGTGAGATCCCTTTTTGATATGTCAAATGCAATAATTTTAAAATAATATGGCCGGCCCCCTTGTTACGATGACTCACCCCTCCACATGCTTTTGGTGACATGGTTAACTCAGGTCGAGTTTGCTTTGATATTTGGTGATCGATTTTTAATCGTTGATCGGTATCCTTTCGATTTGTAGCCGTTGATCCTTAACCCATGATTAGTGTTTTGATTTGGAATTTAATGTGCTAGCTTATTAATGTGACCATGGTGATTTGCATTGAACTCTGTTTATCGGTCTCAATCATTGATCTTTACCTTGTGGGATCTCGGGCCGCTATCTTTGACTCATGGTTAGGGTTTCAACCCTGCGATTAAATTAGTTTTGGTGGAATTTGATCATGGTGGTTTGCATTGAATATTGTATCCATCTTCAGCCCTCGATATTTGCATGGCTTGATCTCTGATCATCGATCCCTAACTCCTGGTTGAGTTAGATTGTACTGAGGTTAGCGGGTGAGTTGAAAAGTACCTGAGCTCCATCATTTGGTCATTCTTTTTTTCTCGCTCCGAGCGGTGAAGCCCTAGAAAATTTGTTTTAGATCACCATTTGTTTATTTCAAGCTCAACTCTCTTACCAGATTGGTCTTCTGAGCTCGGTTACATCTGTATCTTTGTGGTTTTTACTCATCTGAGTTTTCTGAGCAAGGTAGTCGTGGGTGTTTTCCGCCATTGTTGTGAACTTCGAGCTCTGTGTACTTTGTGAGGTCTCTGATTTCTTGGTCTGAGCTTTCAAGGTGAAGCATTGTGGTCATGGCCATGTTTTTCTTGTGAACTTCGAGCTTGGTTTTGAGGTTTTTCTAGTTTTTGTATCTTTGTGCATCTTATATATTCAGTCTTTTGCTCTATTAGAAATTTCTGAGTGAATTTGGATGATGCTCGTCATTTTTAGGGTAACCCTCGAGCTCGGTTCCCGAATGTGAATGTGTTTTCTAAGTTTTTGGAACTCAATGAGGTTTGTGGACACCATTTTGTCCCTTTTGAGCTCTGTTAATTTGGCTTTATGAAAGAATGGCCGCCATTGTCAACCTCTATTAAACTTCGGTTACGTATGCTGGCATCAACTTTGTTTGATAAAAGATGGTAAGTTTTGATCTCTGAGCATGGTAACTACTTCATCATTATCAATTTGACTTCAAGATATTGATACTTTGCTCCTTCTTTGTATATTTTTGTGATTTCATGGTTCCTTTGGGGATTTCGAGTTGAAACTCATTCTGGGTTCTTCTTTTAGCTCTGAAATTGATGATCTTCAAGATTCATCCACCTCGACCCCTACTTGGTAAGTTCTTGTTCAATCCATGACCCCATTCTTTTTGCTTTTTGGAAACCCTGGTCCTGTTAACTGTGAACCTTGGATTTAATTGAGCTCATTGACTCTCTAAAACTGTAGATCTGTGCATTTTGAGATATGGGTATTGAGTTATCAACACTTCCTTTATTCTGGAGATTCTATGTTCAAAAAAGCTGTAGATGCCTTCTCCTTTGGCTTTTCTTCTTCTTGTGCTATTATCTGAAGTTGTGCTTTTATTTTGAGTTGTTTCCTTTTGGAGCTTCCTTGGTTGATTTACCTTGGCCACCATTTCTTGTTTGGATGAGTGTATCAGAGTCATCTAAAACTTCTATCTCCTGAACATGTTTACTTACTTTCTTTGTATATTCATAACAAATTGCTTAAGTCTTGTAACTAAACATTAACTCTAGACATGTTGAAACAATGTTTTTGTTCTTCAAACCATACCTATTTGATTCTGTTGGTAAAACATGACTATTTGATAAATTGAGCTCTATTTTTAATTTATTGTAATGAACCTGATCTTAATTTTTTTTTGATTTGATTCCTTGCTTAAATAGTTGTACTTATTTGATATGGTAGCATTTATGTGAGCTCATACTTTCTTCATTCTAAAACTTGCTATCTTTATCTATAGTGAGAACTGTAAGATATGATTTATTTCTTCTTAGTTGCAACTTGTACTGCACACTTGATGAAACAGTTAGAAAATATATAGGCTTTTGGCCTCTCTTATGTCCATATTTTTTCTTCTCTTTCTTTCTTTCTGACTGAGTAAATCATATATATTGTTTGATCTTCAAGTAATCTATATCTCATGTTATTAAGAGATCCATGTGCATGAATTATGATAGTATAGGAATATGGATTAACACTGAGAGCTCTTAAGCGATAGTTTTCTTTTTGTTTTGAATGTACGGTGGTTTCAACAATGAAGATGAGGAGGAACAAAGTTGAAGATGAATATACATCAACCGAAGGATAAACCCCAAGGCAATGATGGGTTCATTCATACTCCTCTATTTCCTCTTTCATGCATGTGTATCTCTCATTTCAAGTAGTTGCGGTAGATGTACTTTACTTTTCAGTTACATCCCATGGCTTGTGTGGGAACATTTGAAATTCCTTATGAATAAAACATTGAATTGTGAAATTGAGTTGTGTATTTCTTTCTACATTTCTACTTTCTGATATGGATTGTATGATGAACTAAACAACCCAATAATATAATTGAATGTCTTAATCATGAAGGAAATAACATTAAATAATACTTGTAACATCCAATAATGAACTCGATTTTTGTAATTTGCGAGTCATGATTGTTGCTTCAAAACCTAACACTTTATCTATTTTGCAATTCGATGTCTTCATCAAGGCAACACTTGTTTTCCTTCAAATGGGTGGGTTTTTGAAGATAGTCATGAAATTACAAACTATGTGATCTGTTATGTTTTGTAACAACACACATAGCTACATATTTTATGTAATCATTAATTAATTCAACAAGAATATGATGTTATGCTGAAATAACCTCCCTAACTTAGGTATACTTCACCAATGCTATCCATCCTAACAAAGTTTCGAGTTGGTGATTTTACACAATTGCAAAAAATTTCAACATTTTTGGCGATCCTGCAGGAATACTTCTGCTAGCTTGTAAACCAGTGCCTTGCTCTTGTCCACTGGGCATGGATTCTAAAACATGTAACCTAAATATGCCTTCTGAAGCTCCAACCCTTCCAAAAAACTAAAATTGGGAAATGATCTAGAGATCACGTCCACGAATGCACTTATTGAATAGAAAAACAATGTAATGTGCGAAATCGCATTTATTGAAGGGAAATCCTACTCTAAATAGACACTATAATATTTTCAATAACTGATGTTTGAGAAACATACCGTTCATAGGAATGGTAAGTTCCTCTCCATCCAGCCTTGAGAGCTAAAAATCATTGTGCTCTTTGAAGCTAAAATCATGTAAGGAAAACTCCAGTTGTATTGAACTTTTTGTGTCTTCCTAGTTTTGCATGATCAACATCCCACTTTAACACAATATCTCCTTCATTGAAGATTCTAAATTTGACTTTCTTATCAAAAGTATTCTTCATTTGTTTCGATCCTTTTCCATATTTATATGAGCTTGATCTCTTAGCTCTTGTAATTCCATTAATTACGCATAACAAACCCGAATGGTTCATTTTCAAGTAGCTCTATTTGATGTAGCAAATCTAATGTGGGTAACTCAACTGAAACAAGCATTCTTACTTCTCTTAGTAAATGAGTTTGTATGGTGAATTGCCAACCGATCTTTTAGGAGTCACTCTATCGAACCCAAAGTGTTTGAATTCAACATTAGATGCCAAGCTCTCTAGTTATCTTTGAGTGTTCTTCTGATGATCCTTAAAATATTCTTGTTAGTACTTTTAGCTAACCCATTACCTTGTGGGTAATAATTAGATGAAGAACTTAGATAAATTCCATGGTTAACAACCCAATCTATTACCTTTGCACCAAGAAATGCTAAAGCATTATCTGATATGATAGTTGTTGGGACACCAAATCTACAAATTATACCTTCATAAAAGGATAGTATCAAAGTTTCATTAGCATATTTCAAGGCTATTGCTTCAATCTAGCATATAAAGTAATCTATAGCAGTCAAAATCCACGTGTTTCCTTGTGATAAAGGTGGGTTTATCATGCCAATAAAATCAAGACCCCACTACCTAAAAAGACCGATCAACTGAAATAGGTTGTAAAGCGTGGCTAAACGTTCTTTTTCAACAAAGAAATCACATTTCTTACACTTTCTGATCCATTCAAAACAGTCCTTGAATAAGCTAGGCCAATAGTAACTAGCTTTCATAATTTTTAAGGCTATGGTACGTGCTGAGAAATGACCTCCTACAGGTCCTTCATGGAATTTTGATAATAATTGCTGAATTTTATCATAGTCAACACATCGCTGCAAAATTT
Organism: Taxus wallichiana var. yunnanensis; assembly: GCA_018340775.1. Lineage (NCBI taxonomy): Eukaryota > Viridiplantae > Streptophyta > Pinopsida > Cupressales > Taxaceae > Taxus > Taxus wallichiana. Next base: position 947,819,330 of record CM031239.1, on the reverse strand, counting down.
CATTTATATCCTTTTTTAATAACACGCCATCAATAAAAATATAGGGTAGAGCTTGTAATCTAAAATACATTCATTTGTTCTTGTCCATACCTTCCAGATAGATGCCATGTTGTAGATAGTTAACTAAATCAGTCATCCATCTTGATTCCTGGACTTCTTCAGCAAGTTCAGGTTGCTGATTTTTTGGCTGAACCATTATGTTTGATTGCTGATACGTAATTTCAGCATGTTGTTTTAAATTTTCAGGTTTTGCAGTCTTCTGTTTTTCCATATCAACAATTAGATGTTCACACAAGCCTTTTCCTCAAACTGTCTTCGTAACACGAATATCGACATCATATTCCATGACCTTCGTTGTCTAGCACGATCTTTGCTCAATCAATTCTTTATTTATCAAGAAAGCTTTCACACTTGGATGAGAAATAAGAACATGAAATTTTTTGTTTGAAAGGATGTACTTAAAATTATTTAGCCCTCTAACTACTGAAAGCACTTATTTTTAGGAAATGTGTACCTTGTTTTGTAATCATGCAAGCTCTTTCCAAAGAAAACAATTGGGTACTCAACATTTTCATCATTAACTTGAGTTAATATGGCTGATATTGTTTCACTCCTGAAGTGCATGCATTGTGAAATATTTATCAAAATTTGGATTTGTAAGAGTCGAGAGATTGAGAGATGACTACCTTAATTGCTTTAAACCCTTCTCTCCCTTCATTGGTCCAAGAGGAAGTTTTATCTTCTTTAACATAGTTGTCAATAGTTTCACCAATCTTTGCAAAATCTAAAACAAATCTTCTAACAAAGTTGATTTTTCCAATAAAACTTTGTAATGTCTTCTTATGATGAGGTAATGATAGCTATGATATGGCTTCGATCCTGAAAGGATCAATTGCCAAACCTTGTTTAGAAACAATATGACCAAGCAATTTACCTTGATGTACTTGAAAAGATAGACTTTAATGGATTCAAAGATATTCCAAACTATCTGCATAACTAAAAATTCTACCTTAGATGTATTAGATGTTCTTTAGAATTTTTTGAGAATACAATAACATCATCTAAATAAACAAGGATGCATTTATTTAACAAGCTATGAAAATCCATGTCCATTACACGTTGAAATGTTACACCAGCATTTGAAAGGTCGAAAGACATTCTTTTGTAAGCATAAGTACCCCACTTAGTGGTGAAAGCTATTTTGTACCTATCTTCTTCTCAGACTAAAATATAATTGTATCCACTATAACCATCTAGAAGAGATAGTCTATCTGAAACCAGAAACTGTTCTCAAAATTTGATCCATATTTGGAAGTGGGTAGTGATCTTTTAATGAAGCTTTATTAAGATCTCTGAAATCCACACATAATCTGATTTCTCCATTCTTCTTCCTAATAGGAACAAGATTGGCTACCCAACTTGAATGCTTAATTGGAAAGATAATACCTGATTCAATCAACTTAGATAACTCTTTCCTCATTAGAGGCTCTATTTTGGGATTTACATGCCTCTGTTTTTGCCTAACTGGCTTGGAATTTGGCTGTAATTCAATAGTGTGTTGTGCCAAACTGGGATCAAACCCTTTCAAGTCTTGGTATTTCTAAGCAAAAACATCTTTAAATTCCTTGCAAAGATTAATAAAGGAATTTTTTTCAGCTAGAGAACATACCTTTCAGAAATAAATTTTTCCTTTATCAACCGAGATCTTTTCATAATTATCAACATTTTTTGACATCTTAGTCTTGACCTTCCTTAACTAATCGTTAGTGTTGAAGATGTATTCTAATGTGACCAGACCTCGAGGTAGTTTATTTGTCTTTAATTGAACAATTTGGTCACCATATAAGTGTTGTAATTTATCTTGATTTCTTGCGAAAAATTTAGCTTCTTCTTGCGCAAAACCTACTGATTTGATCATCACTTTCAAAACACCTTGAATTCAAATCATTATCAAGTATCAAAGGCCTGACAATCAACTTTATATGAGGCTGAATTTTTCTATTTTCAATCTATTCCAGCACTTCAAAACTGACACCAATTGCTGCAAGTCTATCTACATGCTTATTTTCTATTCTAGGAATGGACTGGATGTTAATAGCTTCGAAATTTTCCATTAAGTCTCGAAACTCTATATCTGTAAGACTTCATTAATAGATTCTTAAAAACATTAAAATTTCTTGATTGATAACCAACTTAGAATCACCAAAAATATGTAGCATGCTAATACCTCTCTTTCTGGCTCAAAGTAAGCCATGAATTAATGCTTCGTATTCAACTACGTTACAAGTGCATGAAAATTAGAGACTCAAAGTCTGAGAAATACCTTTTGTTTGTTGGGGAAGTGAGCATCAAACCTGCTCCTTGTCCTTTCTTGTTTTTAGCTCCATTGAAATGAAGCTTCCAAATCCCTTCTGTTGCATTTTCTATTTTGGACAACAAGGGAATTGGTGTGTTTTCTTCATGCAAGCAATACACACCAAACATATGTTCTTCAACTTCTTTGAAAGGATCATGAGCATGTTCTTCATGTGTCTTTTCATCCATAAACAGGTTAGAAACACCATCCAATACTGAAATATGAGTTATATTATCAAAATCAGTGAAATTTGGTCTAAGGTTGCATAATTAGCTAATGCATTAGAAACATGAGGCTCAATGTGAAATTTGGCCAACGGTTCTGAATTGATAATGAATCATTATCCAAAATTCACCCCCTGTAGGTAATTTTGATAACATGCATCGAAATATTCAAGTCCCGGGCAAATTGATTGATTGAGCAAACATCATGTTTTTGAGGTTCTCTCGAGATAATTTTCTAACTCTTGTCCCAGTGAAAAGAGCAAGCTCGAGAAAATGCGAGACAAAAGTTGCGAGAAAGGCAAGTAGGTTGATCCAGGAAAAATCGAGAAAATTGGCTAAGTCCTGCTCAAGGTCGCCTTTGGGACATGTGGGACAAAAGGCGCGAGATCGGCCGAAAAGCCTCCGAGCGGCTGCTTAAGCATTTGGGACAAGTGGGACAAGAGTACGCGAAGGACCCCGAACAGGCGGATCGGCCGAAATGGGCACAAACGGTCCAAAAGTAAAAGGGACATTTGGGACAAATGGACGCGAACCGGGCGAAAAGAGTCGAGGCGATCACAGAAGCAAATGGGACATTTGGGCGCGATACGCGAACCGGCTTAACCGGCCGAAATGAGAACAAACATTCCGGAACCAAATGGGACAAAGGGACGCGCGGGACGTGGATCGCCGAAGGAGCCGAAAGCCAATCAAGCAGCGCCACGTGTCATCGGCCGAATGAGGGACAAGGAAGCCCATTCCGGGCGGATCGGAGGTTGATGTCCCAAATGGTTTGGGACATCCGGACAAAAACACGCGAAGGGTGCGAAGGAGCCGAAAGGGCCGAGGACCAATCAATGCACGCCACGTGTCATAAGGAAAAAGGTCAAAAATTCAAAGGCGAGTTTTCAAGCTCTGATCCGAGCCAATGAGAAATTGCCACATGTCTTCACCGTGGGGCGTCGGCGGAGGAAGAGAATAAAATTTGCTAAGTGTCCAAGAAATGTGTCGAGAGAAGTTGGAAAACTGAAAAACAAAGAAATATGCCGGAAGGCTCGAAAACCCGACATCGAAAGGACATGTCGGAGGGTTGGAAAACCCGACAGAAAGAAATGTGCCGGAAGGATTGGAAAACCCGACACAAAGGCAAATCGGGTTTCGAAGTCGGGAAAGCATGGAAAGAAAGCATGTCGGAGGGTTGGAAAACTCGACAGGAAAGAACATGTCGCAAGGTCGGAAAGCCCGACAACAAAGGAAAATTTGGATAATCACGGCGGAGAGCGGGTTTCGGAAAACATAAGCATCAAACACATGTCGAGCCACCTCCCAAACCCGATGCAAATGTAGAGGAGAATCTCGAACCCGACAGTGAAGACCTTGCTCATCAATCAACACATGACACGTGTCATCCAAGTGGCGAAGCGCAGAAAAGCTTTTCAAATCCATTTTGCTGTTTTCTTCAAATCATCATATCTTTTGATCCGAGCTTGGATTAGCACGTTCTTTATATCAACGAAAAGCTCAGGAAATTCTCTACATGATTCTGGGGTTAATCTTGCATTTTGGTGCAGTCTGGAGAGATAAAATTAAGAAATGGCTCAAGCGTGTTCATGGCGAAGTGACGTTTTCAAAGAACGGCTTTAATACAACAGACACTCGCCGTTTCTGCTTTAGACAGCCCACCATTTTGCGGGGTTCTCACTGCCCGATAATGAAAAATGAGTTAAATGCGACCTAGAAGTGGTTGGGGTAGATCTAAATTCCCTCTCTTTTCCCTCTCTCATTCTTCCTATATATTGTAAAGAGGGGCAAAGAGATAAAAAAGTTGTTCATCTTTCTGCTCTGCCCTCCCTTCTTTTCTTCTCTAGGGTTGAAAATGGAGTTCGAACCTCCTCCCTTGCTCTGTAATGGCGTTTTTGCCTTTAACTATTGAAATGACGTTACGTGCAAACTTAACGGAGCAACAAAACGCGTGTTTTGTGATGCATCTGTCCATCCTTTCTCGTTTTTGCTTGTTCTCTTCTTGCCTCTCTTCATTGCGGTATTTGTGCATGTTTGAATGTTCATTGCGAGGCTTGGAGTTGTGTTCATAGAGTTTTGGGACATTTTACTCGTGTGAAATCTATCCTTGGGCACCTGTGATGCATGCATCTGTCCATCCTTCCCATTGCTCACCTCTCTTTGTTCCATGGCGGTTTCGATAGATGTCCAACATCCTCCTTCTCACAGGTGTATCACCGTTTTAGTGTAGGCTTTTGTTCTTTTCCTTTCTCTCTCTCTCTCTCTCTCCTTGGCATGGTTAGATTAGGATTAGATTAGCTTGCACTTTCTGGGAATAGCTTGTGGCGGGTAGTTTAGGAGTAGGAACCAACCTTCTCTGGAGATTCCTCTCTCGGTTTACAAGTCCCACACTTGGAGAGAGGTTTCCATGTTGTGCAATCACACTTTGGATGCACGAGTGATCAACCTAGAAGCGATCTGCGTCCGGGGGTGTTGTGATTACGCACCAATAGTAACCTTGGTCCCATAACGTGTAGTGAAAAACAAGAAAGACCAATTTTAAGAGAGATAACCTCCTATTTTTGTTGTGAAATCTCTTGATAAACATATAGCAAAGTAAGTAGATAAATCTACAACAGTAATATCTTGTAGAATGGAAACATTTGGGCAAGCATACAATGTTACCTCTAGATTTCTGATGACACCAATTGTATTAGTTGCAGTTTTATCTAACTATATGACACTCTTTTCTATAGGTTCATACTACATATCCAATTTTTTTGCAATTACTTTTGGTATAATTGTCCTACTTGCACCACTTTGTCCCCCATACAATTATGAACAAAATGTTCTCCAATAATCAGTGATAGATAAAATGATGGTGGCTTCTTGATGTCATGAGCATTTAAGACTTTGAACCATCCATTTAACTTCTTTGATGCGGTCTTGTTCCATTGTTCCAAGGACCATGTCTACTTTTTGGACTTCCTTTTCTATTGTTTTAGAAGAAATCTGCAGCTTAGCTAGTTCATGAGAAAGTAAATCTTGTTGTCTTAGAATACTTAGAGCATCCCACATTGAGATGTTAACATTATGCTTTTTCATTACATCAACAATGTTAAAAGAAGTAATAGTTTTAGAGACAGATTCTATTGTTTTAGCATAAGTTTTAGCGAAAATCTGATTACGCTTTTGATATCTAAGGTATAAATAACCTTCTTAGATCAGTAGCTGCTAGCTATTTTGTTGTTCTTTACCAGCTATAACACTTGTTGTTTTTGAGGAACAACAACAACACTTGTTAAACTGTTTTTGGGCTTATAGTTGTTTTATTAGTGACATTAGGTAGAATAGGCCTATTATGCTATTGTTTACTCTTTGCGACCTTTTCACGAGCCCTAGTAGTAATGCTGTAATGAAATCATCCTCACTAAAAGCCCGACTAAGTTTTGCTCAGGGTGCCTCCCGAACCTAAGTATCTTGTTTCCCACCCTCCATTTGAGGTATGAATAATGTCTCAAATTAAGGTTGTCTGCAACAAGACTTATGTTCAGAAAAGTATTTAGGGCAACTTATGACCAAATGAATTTGATTACAAGGTTGACACCACTTTATCTTAATCGATAAAGTAATTGTTAGAATATTTCAATGATATTTTTATGAATAGGATGTATTATTTTCATTATTTCCATGATGAAAATGATAGTGTTGCATATTGGGAAAATGTACTATGTCGTATGTAGTTGTACTTTTTCCTATTTAACAAATGTTACTCTTGGTGGTAATGGTGTATATTCTATTAAGTAAATGAAGTTGATTGTATCATGTTGATTTGGAAAATGATGTCAAAGAACCCTTCTTTTAGTGTCAAAATAAATATAGGAGGATGAAACTAGAACCTTGTCATTTAAAATGTTTAGTGTCATCGTAATTGTGATATGATTGTGCCAGTAAAATTGTTAGCAAGTAATTTAAAATGACGTGGTTTTACCTATCTGCTAGTGTTGCAATGACCTAGGAAATCACTTAATATTCAAATAAAAATATCAACTTACATTTGTGTGTGTTTTTCATATTGAGCGGAAAGCAACCAAACAAACATATAGCTCAAAATATTTACCCATGTTGAATGTAATGACCCTCTCTAGTAAGCTCCAAGTTAGGCTAGCTCCAAACATCCTTCATAGTCTTAGAGACTTAGAGGTATTGTATGTGTTTTTGTATTCCTCCCTAGAAACCTAGTTGAGAGCATTCACATAGGTATGAAAGTGTGTAAGATTCCTTAGTGCGAGGAATGAAATTGTTTTAATGGCATATAAGATGACATGTTGATCTTGAAATCTCATGGTTGTTTTTAGGGACTAAATAATGTTATAATTGGAATGTAATGAATAGTGGGTGGGACCACAAAGATAGTTAGGTTGTGCATTAATTCCTATTAATTTTTTAATTGTAAAGGAAAATTTGTAACTTTCCCTCGTTTGGGAACATACCCTTGGGATGTCAATCTAATCATTTCAAGGGTCATGGAGATTTCTTACAACATATTAAATATTTCTTATGATGTGAAGGTGGATGTGAATTGATCCACGCGAGAACAAGTGAATAAGAAAACATAGTTTCCCATTTAAGAATCAAACCTAAAATGTGAATATGATAGGATATTTGAAATTAACTATTGAGTGATATATTTTATTGGAAGTCAAATAAATGAACCAAATCTAATAGAACCCTTTATAAGATAAATATTAAACAAAAATGACAAAATGTATTCTTGGAATACCTCGAGTGGCACGAATGCCTTGCAAGACATGGACATTTGATTTCTCTAAATTTCATCTTGTGGTAAGGTGTAGAAACCCGTGAGCACTAATAAATGAAATTTATCGAGTGACCTCTCTTGATGTTATTGACAAAGGGGATATGATGTAAGATTATCAATGATTGTAAATATGGCTTTAGATGGTTGTGGAATGTGTAAAATTTTATAGCTTTTGCATTTAAACCCTTTTTTCACTCTTAGATAAATGTGTCCCTTAGTATGCGGTAGTGGATTACCACATGTTTCTCATATGGGGTAGTTTATCCACCATCCTTGAAATGATTTTGAAGTTAGGAGATCGTAAATCCTCTCTTAAGGTTTTTGGTGAAGGAAACACTAATGCTTATTCACACAACAATTTAAATTGTTCCTTGGAAGGCATTTGAGAAGCATATAGTTGTTGGTTTGTCATGTAATATGCATTTAATACTTGATGGTATAAGAGAAATGAAATGAGTAGTTAGGTGCATGGTCACCACTCCTTGTAGTCATGAATCCCTAAGTGTAAATTACGTATCATTTTAATTTTAATTTTAATTGTTAAAAAAATATCAATAGTGAGACCAAAGTACATTGTAAGTGTAAAGAGTACAAGAGTTAATGAGATTTTGGGTTAGGAATAATGTCATGCTTGAAGTCCTTATAAATCAACTAGACACTTTCATGTTGTTAAAAATAAATATGAATTTCCCTTGGTGAGATCACACTTTTGAGAAAACAATAAATATAACTCTAGAAAAAGATTCTTGATGTGGAAATGTTGAATGGATTCAAACAAGTTATTGAACTATATCAACTGTAATAGGAAAAATAGGGTACTATGATAGAAGGATGTTTATGGGAAGAGATATCTTGAATCTAAATCACCCTCTTAAACTTTAACATATCTTCCTTGACCTCATGATAGTTCCCATTTTCTAGCAAAGGTAAAGTTTAAACATTGAAAATTTTATAGTAGCAGTACACACTCTTTCTTACAGCGCGTTGTAATAATGGACGGCTTGCATCATAGTCAAAATGACATATCTCACATTCTGCTAACAAGGAGTGCATCGATCTACGAGGAAAACTATCCTTAATATGCCCCTCTACCTCAAAATTTGTGCACCAAATTCCACTTTGCGTGTCTCATGTGATGTATTGGTTGATAGTTTCTCCAACTATTTTTTCATTGCTATGATCTGAGCTTCCAAGAATGGGATCACTCCAATGTCTATGCTCCCAACAGACCTCGGTGTGTAGAGTTTCTTCAAGTTCCTCACGTGGGTGCAGTATAAGTCTTATGTGCAAGTGCCCTTCTAAAAGGCGTAATCGGGCTTTCGATGAGCCACTATGCATGCTTTGACTTGCATGGATATCATATGATAGTTTAGACATGAGTATTTTGAAATGAGAATCATATTCCAAGACACTCTTAGTAGTTCCCTACTTGATGTCCTTGAGTGCACTTATACTTTTCTGCTAGAACTTCGGGTATATAAAATTCCTTAATGAAAGCATGTTGTAACGTTGTATAATCCACACAAGCCTGATCAAGGTCAAACTTTTTGTACCAAATGTGTGTGCATCCCTACAACGTAGTTACTGAAACTAAGCGGCCTTGTGCTCACGAAGTTTTATTCCTTTTGCGTGCCACAGATATTTCACACATATGCACATACTCGAAGCATCTTATATTCCCCTATACTCACGGGAGGCGAAGTGACATATCCATGTAAATATTTTGGGGCTGGTGAGGATCATGCCCAATGAGATCCAAAACCTCTTATCTTACCTCTACCTCCAAATCCCATGTTACATGTTCCACGACCCTCCACTATAAAGCGAGAATTGGACCAAAGGATGCACTACCATGTGTCCCAACAGTGGTGTTAAACCAAATTCCTAAAGTCTGCGAAGTTGTGCTACTCACGATGCAGTCACAATTTTTATGCGCACATGTTATGTGCCAATGATGCACCTAAAAAGGTTCCTCTAACTGGTCCTCAAAATAACAGGGAAGATGTCTTCCCAGCCATAAATGCACTTGCTATATGATTGATCCTAGAGTTGTTGATAAGTCAACTTTATCTCTTACTACTCTACCACCCAAACTAGTTTGCTTGACTCTTTGGTTGTACTAGAAACTAGAAAACCAAGGGAAAGGGATAGATTTCGAGTTAGATTTATATGCATGCCCATGGCCCAAGTTGTCTCTGTTGGCATGCTCCCATAAGAGGGCGTTGAGGTTCCCTCTCATGCTTTCCCAAATGGGGGAGTTTCAGATGCTCTAGCTCCACGTCCTATGCATGTGCTCTAAATCCTTCACGAACCATCTCTCTCCTCAATGTCATTCATTCTGCAATCTCACGATGCTTCCCTAAATACATCTCACGTGCCTCATTGTAATTAAGATGCCTTTCTTCTCTTTGCCTCTCTATCCCTAGTGCGTCATCCTTCACCACACCTGCTCCTACCCCTGCTCGTGGTGGAGTTTATCTAGCCATCAAATTTTCTTCCAAATTTAGGGTTACCAACAAGATTTTGATCGCCATTGGAATGCCTTACAGATAGGTTCCCTTGGGATAACGTAAAAATTGAAACTCAGCTACCTCCAGGAAAGAATAAGTGGAAATTGAGTACTCCAAAATATAGTTATTGAACTCCATGGAACCAAGTGTCCACAGTAGCGCATCCAAATAATATTAGCATCATAGAGGGCTTGAAATCATTCTTGTGTCCAGGACAAAGTGTGCAAAACCTCCAATTCCTTTTAGACACGTAAGTAACTAGTCACTTGTATATCTCTATTGGGAAGATAGAAAAGAAGCTCTCATATAAGTAGTCATACAGATTCTACTCCACCCACGCGCGTGCATCAAACCCAGATCTAGTGCTGAATCTCAGCGTACTCTTCTTCCAGATCTATTATCCACTCCTCAACACTTGCCAAGGTCAACCAGTCGTCTTCATAACACAACATCTTGAGAATAAGCTGAAAAGAGGTCCATGCCAACGGAACCAATGGTGCAGCCTAGAATTTATAGTAAATGACCCAAGCGTACTGGCACATCACTCAGCTAGAGCTAAGTGCTCACCCAAAGCACGCAAAGGCACCAGGTCCCTCTTTAGAGTTGCTTGTGTAGAATTTTAGCATGATGATGTTTAAACACATTCAAATTCATAACCAATAATAAACAATCCCACAGTGCATAAACCAGATCTAGATCTTAGATTATATGGAAGATGAACTAAACAATGACTATAACAAGATTTACCATACAATAACCAGATTTAATCATGTTTAATACCATTATCCAACCAATATCATCCATTCCATTGATACTTATAAAACACACAATCTTCATACACTGTAATAGTATCTCAATGAGTCATGCGCATAGTAAAACCAACAACATAACTCTATAATAATTCACACACATACATACATACTAAACCATGTAAATCAATACATATATATAGGGGTGGGGCCTTACCCTTCACCACCCATGCACTTCTCAAAATAGGTCACATGCTAAAAATAGCCATGCACCTTTACTGATAGATTTTCTATAGTTAACTCGAGTATAAATCATATTATTAGCTCAAACTATGCATGGCGCTCAACTTTCACTTGTTCCCATAATACCATTGCGTGGACCACAAGTCTTCATGTCTTTGTATGCTTCGCACGATATCTCCAAAAATAGCCCTTATCCATAAAAATGGCTAAGTCCCGAACTTCGGTGTTACGCACGCGCTTATTCCGCTATTCTCCCACGCCTCCAAATGCACCTTACCCCGGCATGCGCATCCTCCACATGCCTTCATCTTAGAGAAATATGTTATCTCCTCGTGAAAATATTGTAATATAAACATTTATTATTCACTGGTTACTTGAAGTATTCGTCAAAAGGACAAACTTTAATTTTAGGATCAACCAATGAGACTATTATAAATCAGGTTAGATTTCCACACAAATTGCTTATAGGTGTTATAAAAGAGTATCTTGCTTACATAGTGAGAACTATCGAGATAATGTTTCTAGCCATTCTTTGGTATGGCCACTTCTACCCATCATAAGGCCCTCATTGCAAATAGAACCAACCCCTTCATGTTTCCCCTCATCTTCCATATATTTTCCTCAACCCTTCATTCTTAGCCTTCATTTCCTTCCATGTGAACCCCTTCACATTTTGTTACACAACATTCCTCTTATTTCAATGCATGCCCCTCACTTGAAGAACATTGTTTTGTCTCACCTTTCCCTTCTGGCCCCTCTTATTCAACATTGAATTATATTGTTGAAATGAAAATGGCATTCCACAAAAGAATAGATTATCTTTCTAATATAAAAAAATGCACTATATGTTTGGATAATTACACGGGAGTTCAAACAAAGTACCATACATGATTCCACATTTGCGCTAGATGTAGGTTAGAGAAGAAAGGACACCACTTTTCTTTATGATATAGTATGTACCCTTGAATCCAACCTTCATCCTAAAATATTTGACCCAAGTTGAAGAAATCTTAATAAAGCACGAGTAAATCCAATTACATGAAGTAATCCATGCAAGAAGGTGGGTAATCCAAATACTCACGGGCACACTATAAGTTTTGATTAACTAAACATGGGAATATGTGTAGTTAATCTAATCTAGAACGATATGTAAATACAGTAAATTAATGCAATAAATGACTATGGAAAATGACCCAAACAACTAATCTAATGAAAGTAAAATCCCTAATATGCAAGAGAAGTATGGAAGTGACTTAGCTGATTTGAGGAACTCGTTGGAATATGTCATAGAATAAACATAATAATCTAGAAACCCCGAATGAATGTGCATAGGTCTTGAAAAGGACAGATCTGGAGTGATTCTCTAGATTGGGGCACCTAGAGAAGGACCGGGGCACCTATGGGAACCCTAGTTTGTAGTATGGGAATTATGGTCTATGTAGGAGGTCCAAAATGGAGTTTTATAGGTTTTGAAGGTGGTCTAAAACCCTCATTGTGTGTTCCATTAGATTTTCTACACTGCTTCAGTGTCATAGATAATCCAAGATGATAAAAAGACCCATGAGAAACCACAAAAGTATAAAAACCCTAAAAAATAAGAATGTAAATGAATGGGTCAGACTAATATCGCTTCCACAATATTGGGCTTATTAAGCTGAGCGTTGCACTACATTTCACACCCAAATTTAGTTTTTGTGTGTGTGTGTACATCATGTTCCCTAGGTTCTCTTATGTTAGTTGCACATTTTGAAAGTAGCTAGAAATAACCATGTGTAGAAAATGTAATAGAATGTGTGCATAGAAAAAAATAGACTCCCCTCCTATGAAGTGTGATGTAGACGAACCATCTTTGTGCCTTTGTGATGGAGCTAGATGGATGTAAGTTTATCCTTTGATGGATGCAACCTTAGGTGGATGATAGTAGTGACTAGTGCTTGGTCCCTCATTATGATCTCTTTACTTTATATTTATAGGGTTCTCTTGATCTAATTTCATAATTAGCCTTGAAATGGCCAACCACTAAAATATACAAAGCTAAAACGACTATAAAGTTCCCAAAAAGTGGCGGGAAAGTTCAAAAGGATCGGGCGCCCCAAGATACTAGCATGGGTGCCCTCGTCGAGGATAAAATAACATAAAATGAAAAATGTTAACTGGGCATGCATGTGCAAGAGTACGGGAATGAAAAAATAAAATAAAGTAAGATGGTTAAAAGAAGGGGGTTAATTAGTAATTTATTCACTCAAAAAAATTCTAAATAGTAGTATGAGATCGGGGAGCTTAAATAATATCTAAAGTGCATAGTTTTGTGTCTACATTTGGCCCCACTTTATGTTGGTGATTGGAAATCTCAGTAACATAAATTAGATAGATATGTGTACCCGATGTCCATGAAGATTGTAGTAGAAAATGCACCGAAGGACTAGAAAAAGTGTGGAATGACAAAAAGATGATGGAGCATGGAAACTAAAGATGAAAAAGTGCAAAAACGTGATGAGAGTAAACCTAAGGTGGAAAACATGTGTGTGTAGATTCCACATAGTGTGGTGTACCTACATTAAAATGTGATGTGTGTGCCATAGTTTTGTTATCAATGTCATTGTTGTTGCTTCCATTTGACTATTTATTTCCCATACGAGACAGGACACACGAGGAGAAAATGATCAAGTAGTCAAATATGTATTTGTAAAAACCTAATGTAACATATGTGTGCATATGAATTTAAAATCATGTGAATGTAAAATATGTAAATGAAAAAGTGTAAATGGAACATGTGCACCTAATCCATGTCAAGAAAGAGAGTGTAGAAGGATATCCTGTACTATCAAGGTTTTTGGGTGATCTAACGCCATAGGCCGAAGAAGTGTAGGGAGGAATTTCATTGTATCCTCCAACCTATAACTTCTTCCCTGAATATGTGTGAAGAGATCTTGTACGTCGTATTTTTTGGGTAATCTGACACCATTGGCCAAAGAAGTATAGGGAGGAATTTTGTTGTATCCTCCAACCTTAAACTGTTTCCATAATTCTAAGGACGACCATGTCCTATAAAATCCATTGCGTATGGGGTTTGTAGATTGGCCTGAACCCACTTGTTGTATGTAATAAACAATGTCAAAGAGGCGAAAGTGCATTGAGGCCAACCAATGTAAAAGCATTGTGTAGTATATAAAACCCCAAATGATGCCCCCTTATTTAGGGGTACATACGACTTTCTTTGATAGGATAATTTGGCCCCAAAAGAGGACCATACACATGTTCCCAGAAACTACGCCTGCGGTGGGAAGGGAAAGCACTTAGTAGAAACCAAGGCGTGCACAAACAAGGAATATATCTAAATACAAGTGTTAGTACAAAAGCATACATGTATAAACCAATGTGTAATCTTCGTAAAAAATGTATAAGTTACCAAGAAATGTAGCAATGTAAAGACATAAGAAGACAAAGTAATCCACACAAAGTGGGATGCAAATATGGGACATCAATCATGATGTCGCAAGACACCAAGCGACGACATGGCTGCAAACAAACAAACAAACAAGTGTGCACATCAAACAAAGGGCAATTCCCGTAAACAAGAGCAAACAATGGACAAGAAATATAGCAAACAAGTATGGAATTCTATATCCTGCATAACATATATTTGCACATGAAGCACCCGTTAACATGTTAGAAAGATAACTAGTATGTCAAAAGTGTGTATAACTAAGTAATGTAAAGTGCGAAGTACAAAATGAAACAATAGCACCTATGAGAGAAGGATGTGGATGCCCCCAAATATCGGTGTAGGATGGGTAGAAGGAGAGAATCCATGTTGCATGTAAGAGATTTGTATTTGTGATCACAACTAGAAAAAGACATGAATGTGCATGTGTGGATGATATAGATAATTGACATACAAGAAATATAACTAGCATGTGTAATAAAGATACCATGAACAAGCAAACGTAAGAAAGAGTAAAAGAAATCATAATATGTAGTATGTTGTAGATGGATAGAATGGAATGCAAGATGGATGGAAGGAGTTGCATGCCCCTCGAGTGAATGAAAATGTATGCATTGAGGTTCATTTGGTTTTCCACCTCGAATTGAAGAATGAAGCTAAAACAAGAGTGCGTCATCGGGAAATGGTTGAATAGTGTGTGATGTGTCTAGCATGTTGTGATGAGTATGAATGCATAGTGATGATGATATGTGACATATAGAAGAGATGTGTGTGAACCTTATAGCCTAAGTGTATATCATGAAAAAAATGAATGTATGAGTGATTATTTATCCCTAAAGTGTGTATCACTACAAGATGAATAGTAGAGAGTGGCGATGTAGCCAGCATATAGCACTACAAGATGATAGAGTAAGTGATGATTTATCCTATAGCGTGTATCATGATCTAAAAATGTTGTTGATGAAAGGTGAATGATAAATGCATGATGAATGTGAGGTTCATTTAATTTGTAAACCCTTGGGAGTTGAGTATAGACCGAAAAACTAAAGTACGTCATAGGGTAGTGAGTACAATGTGTTGAAGATGATGTAGTATGTGTAATGAAGATGATAAATGACCATGTGATGTGTATGTAGTGTATAATGTGATATGTGTAGTTTACCTAAGAGCATATAGTATGTAGGATGCAATGCAAGGTGAGAATGATGAAGACTAGTATGATGTATGATGTATAGATATGAAAAGATTGAAATGATATGGACTAAATGTAGAATGTGTGAAACGTGATGTGTGGTGTCTATAGTGCAGTGTGTGGGGTTCATGTGTAGTAAGCCCTCAACAATCAAGTGTGAACCAAAGCACAAGAGTGTGTCATCAGGTAACGATGACACTAAAATGTATGATGAGTAGAACTATCTCGAGAATATTGACTTATGTGTAGTCACAAAATCATGAAATCTAGATATTATTTATCTCAATTTCATACTACTATTTAGAAGGTTATTTAGTGAAGAAAGTAAAAATTAACCCTCATCTTTTGATTAGCTTATTTTATTTTATTTCATCATTTATGACCTTTTACACCCACATGCCTAGTCATCATTCGTCACTTGGTGTTATTTTAGCCTCGACATTGAGGCACCTAGATTAATCTTAGGGCACCCATGGGTGCCCTGGTCCCACCGTTGGTGCCCTAATCCTTCTTGAACTTTCCTACTACTTTTTGGGCTCTTTCTAGCCATTTCTCCTTCTTATCTCTTTGGTGGTTGGATATTTGGGGTTAATTACTAAATTAGATCAAGAGAACCCTATAAATATAAATTTATGAGACCATAATGAGGGACCTAGCACTAGTCACTATTATCACTCATCTATAGTTGAATCCATCTATTGTATTAGAGATTACTTGCATCCACATAGCTCCATCAAAAGGAAAAAGGCTAGGAATTCTACATCACACACTTCATAGGGGGATTTTATTTTATTTTATGCACACATTCTATTTCATTTTCTGAAGTTAGCTATTTTCTCTACTTCACAAAGTGCGAGTGACACAAGAAACACCTAGAGCACATTATGCACACACTCACCAAAACTACATTTGGGTCTAAAATGTAGTGCGATGCTCTGATTAGTAAGCCCATTGTTGTGGAGTTTTGGTCAAATTGATCCATTCATTTGCATTCTTCTTTTTTAGGGTTTTGATACTCCTCTTTGGTCTTTTTGAGGTCATTTTCATAATCTTGGAATATCGACATCTGAGCAGTGCATCGAAGTTAATATGACAAATAGTGAGGGTTTCGGACCATTTATTGAACTGTGAATATCATTTTTAGAGCTTTTACTCAAACCAAGGCACCCATTTTGTAGACTAGAGCACCCATAGGCATCCCAGTCCCTCTCCAGGGTGCTCCAGAGTCCATAAAAATACTCCCAGAGATCCATCCTTTTCAAGGCTTTTACATAGTCATTCCTACTTCCATATTCTTGAATCAGCTCTGCGACATAGTCTCGTGAGTATCTTCTATTCAACTAAGTTATTTACTCTTATCTCTTTCATATTAGGGTTAACATTTACTTTTCATAGTGGTGTGTGCCATATTTACATTTTATTTACATTTTTTCATAGCTTAGATTAACTATAATACATAAATTCCCATTTTTAGTTAATCGGTATGAGAATGCAAAGATGATAGATGCGCGGAGTGTGATGATGGGTGGGGAGATATATTAGATGTTTTTCCCCAAGTATGCATGAATGAATTAACTAACTAATAATCATGAAGGAATATGGTCATCCATACGAGGCATGTGATGATAAAAGTGTATGACCCTACTCTAATAGTGGTGGTATGGAGGATAGACATTGTGCTGGTGAATGAATTCTATGTACATGTGATGGATGAATGTATGACAAATTTCGTGGTGTAAAAAAATGTGTCGGTGACGGAGATCTACATAAGATGGAGTGCAAAGGTGATGAACATCCATATGGAATAAAACAAGGTGGTGATCGACGTCTAGATGCACTAACTATCCTAGGGATGGGCCTTTATTAGTGTGTAGGACTAGATGAGTAGTAGGTCATGTAGACGATACTCAAGTAGGTGAGTTAGGAGTAGATTGTGCTTTGAGCAACATAGAATGTGATGTGCTAGAAGAAGTAGATGGTGTGTTAGCTATTGTATGAAGATATGACGACCATGGAGTAAAGGGAGGGACGTCAATAATAGAAATGACCTATTTGTAGTAAATAAATTTGAATCATAAACGATTCATATAAATGATAGATTGAGAGTGACGAAATTCAATTGAGACCAAGAAGCATGTCACATCCGTCAAATATATTTTCAATAAGGCACAAGAAGAGTAAGAGGACCAACCATAACATGTATTTTGACAATGCCAAAGGGTTTTTGAAAGGATACTCAATTTACAATTGAGGATAATCAATATCCTTAAGAAGTGAAATAGAACATGCACTAATGGGACATGATTGGTAAACCTTAGTTTTGTTAATGGAGGTCGATCCATTAAATACATTGATATGTAAACGATTATATATAAAATGTGCATGATAATCGATTTCGGAGAAATAAATGATTTGTGGTGAAGTGTCGGCCACGTTTGGAACTAAGAAATCCAAAGCTCGAATCTAGGAGGAGGTACTCCATGATATGTATGATTGGTAGAAGAGTCAGATGTAAGATTTTCATGTTGTTGAGATTCATTATTAGAGAGCTTGAGTTTACCCTTGTTGTTGGTCGGGAAGATTTAGTAGACTCTGGAAACTCTAGTTTGTTGTCATCAATTAAATCTTGGATGATTGTACGAATTTTGAAACATCTATTTTTATAATGTCCCACACATCGATGATAATCACAGTGGAAGTTCTCATTATAGTTCCTACCTTTTTGTCATGATGGCTATAACTCGATTCGTGGGGAAGGGTAAGATTATTGCTCTCGAGAAGTTGTTTCAATATGAGATGTGGAGCCATTGAAAAGTTACTAAACATGGGTCGGGGTTGTTGTGGTTGAACCACTTTAGTAGTAGTGACTATGTTGATGGTTATTTTAGATTTGGTTGGATTAGTGGAAGATGGTTTGAAGGGAATTTTATTTATAAAATGAGTAGAAGGCGAAAGCTTGTTCTTGATGCTTAAGCTTGCTTATGGATAGAAGTTTGGTCTCACAAAGCTTAAAAGTATGAAAAATCTAGTCGAACAAAGGAGAGGTTTCAAAGCTAACACTCTCTTGGAGAAGCGGTAAAAGACTCTAAATGAACAAGTCACCCTTCGAGTCCACAGAACATTTCTCATCTTAGCTAGATTGATCTTATACCTCAAAACATAGTTAGTGAGGTGTTCATTTGATCCTATTTGAGTTTTTCTAGATAATCATAAGATATCTTAGAGCTAATATTGATGGAGAAACGAGTAAGAAAGGCATCAACTATAAGTGTGAATGAAGTTCTTGAGTGAGCAGGTAAGTATTACAACCAATGCATCCCATAATCGTGGAGACTATGAGGAAAGATTTTATCTAAAATAATGTGATCATCGGTGAAATCAAGATAAGCAACATGAAATGATCGAAGATTCTCTTGTGGGCTACCATGCCCATTGAAAATAGGAAGCTTAGGGGTGACAAATCTAGGAGGAAGTGGATAAGTAGAGATGGCAGGTGCGAATGTAGTATGAAATAATAAGGTAGAATCTAAAGATGATGATGCATACAAAGTGGCCTATTGCAACTTACAAATTTGAGCTTGAAGGTTGTGATAAAGAGAATTTAAGTCTTCATTTCCAACGCATGAGACATGCTAACATAAAATGATTGGTAGGAGTATTAATTGAAACAAGAACAATATAGATAGGTGGAAGAGTGGAAGCAAGCGGTTAAGTGGTAACGAGAGGTTAGTATAGCTGCGGAAGTGTTGATTTTGCCAAATTAGTAGCTTCCTCATAAGCCACATGTAAAATTAAGTCTAGATCTTGAGGGTCCTAAATAATATGATCATCAATGGCCTTAAGATGAGCTTCAGTAAAGGCTTCATGAGATTGAGCCATAATGAAAGGAGAATAAACCCTAGAATGATAAGGTATGAATGAAGATCCTATAAGTGTAGAGATCGGGTTCACCAAAATGATTAACTAAAATTTGGGAATATGTGTAGTTAATATAATCTAGAATGACATGTAAATATAGTAAATGAATGTAATAAATGACTATGGAAAATGACCCAAGCAAATAATCTAATGAAAGTAAAAAAACTAATATGTAAGAGAAGTATGGAAGTGACTTAGCTAATTTGGGAGCTCATGGGGCGTGTCGTAGACTAAAAATAATAATCTAGAAACTAGAATGACTATGTAGAGGTCTTTAAAAGGACGGATCAGGTGATTCTCTGGACTAGGTTGCTAGAGAAGGAATTTGGGAAACTTGTGGGTGCCACTGGTCTATAGTTTGGTCACTTTGGTCTATGCAAGAGGTCCAAAAATGAGTTTTACATGTTCGGTAGGTGGTCTAAAACCCTCATTGTGTGTCACATCAGATTCATTGCACTATTCTATGTGTTGTGGATAATCCAAGATGATATAAAGACCTAAAAGAAACCATAAGAAGTATCAAAACCTAAAAAAAAGAATGGAAATGAATGGGTTAGAATAACTTCAGTTTACACAATAATGGGCTTACTAATTGAGCATCACACTACATTTCAGACCCAAATGTAGTTCTAGTATGTCTGTGCATCATGTG
Source organism: Taxus wallichiana var. yunnanensis (assembly GCA_018340775.1). Classification (NCBI taxonomy): domain Eukaryota; kingdom Viridiplantae; phylum Streptophyta; class Pinopsida; order Cupressales; family Taxaceae; genus Taxus; species Taxus wallichiana. The sequence continues at coordinate 947,799,240 of CM031239.1, read as the reverse complement.
CCCTAGGTGCTTATTGGCGAGGAAATTTGTTGGGTGGACAAACTTGTGGATTCCTTGCCAACGCTCTAGGAATCTAAGTCCCTATACTTAACCGGTGCAACTACCGTATATGCATGCGCAAGAAAATGTGGATTTTTGTGGTGGCCTTTCGACCAAGGATCCAATAGGGGCACTCCACTGACCCTACGGAAAAGCTTGCAAGAGAGAACTTTGTCTGAAAATGGGAAAGGGAGTAAGAAAAGAGGTAGGAGAACTAATGTTGCAGGTAGGAAATTAGATTCCTGCACACACTAGTTAGAAAATTCGTCACATGCATTCATGAGAAGAAACAACCCTACAAATGGCAATAAGACAAGATAAGATTGCAAACTCAAAGTTTCTAAAATCTCCTCATTAAAGAGGCTACAAAATCCTTCTTCTTGTATTGCTTCTTAAACAAAAATTGTACATAGTGGAGAAATGGAGGAATTTGATAAGAAGGGGAAACAAAAGAAAATGGCTATCTCATTTGTTCTCTAAAAGTATGATATACTCTTGAGTTTCCAAGATCAATTACCAACCCTTTATAATGATATGAAGAAGCCATTAAATATCCTCCAAGAAACGGTTCTGACTTCTTATTTGTTAGCAAGAAATAGTTTACAATTTCTTTTCAATCATTCATGTCCGTTCAGATTCTTGATTCATGAAGAAACACCAATGGTGGAAAAACCAAACTTTTCATAATGCAGCCATTACACTTGTTTTGTAACTTTGAATTTGAACCGTTCATCTTTCCTTTGAAACTTTAAATCGAGTCGTACACGTGGGAGAAATTTCTTTGGAGCGGGCATGGAGGATTCCTTTTGCATTTTGTGACTTTATAGAGATTTGGTATTTTGGAACATTTTGGCCCACTCACCCACTTTTGATATAAGCCTGACACGTGGCTTCACTTGATTGCAAAGGTGTCACGAGATCACTTTTATAATTTTACCTTTTTTCAATGCGGGCTCAAAAACACAAATTGCTCCACAAGCCCACCTCCTGCTTTGACTCCTTTGACGGCGGGCTCAAGATTTGACTTTTTCCTTTAAGCCCGATTGGGGCTATGGGTCACTTTTTAACTTTTCACATTTTTACAAAGAGGCTCAAAATCTCAAATCTCCCTGACGGCCTGCTTCCCTGCTTTGACTTTCCAATGGCGGGCTCAAGATTTTACTTTTTCCTTTAAGCCTTGATCGGTGCGGTCACTTTTTAACTTTTCACCTTTTTTCAATGCGGGATCAAAAACAAAAATTGCTCTACCAACCCGCTTCCGATTAGATATGTCCATGTACCCGTGGATGATGGAGCCAAAATTTTATGGGGAAGAAAACACCCATCATTCACAACTGTGGAAAAAATGTAGAGAAGAAGAAAACTCCACCATTTCGCGCTCGATTTTCAAATTTCTTTCGCAAGCCAAATAATTGAAAACAATACAAGGTTTGATGATCCATAGCGATTGAAAGATTGAAAATTTAATTCAAATGAGGAAAACCAAAAAAATCACGCATCTAGACAAGAAAATGAAAAATTTATCAAAATGTGCAAACTAGAGAGTTTAAACAACTTCAAAGCATGAATTTCTCTATCTTTTAGACTTCAAACTTTACTTGAACATACGGAGGCGTGAGCTCAAAATATTTGAATTTGAATTAGAAAATGAGGGGGGGATTTTGAGGGTGACAACGGTGCTCTTGTGTCGATCGCACTTTGTGAAAGTAGTGAGAAATAAGCGTGTAGAAAATGTAATATAATGTACTGCATGGAAACAAATATACTCCCCTTCATAAAGTGTGATGCGGATGAACTAGCTATGTGCCTTCATGATGGAGCTAGATGGATGCAAGTATATCCTTTGATGGATGATAGTAGTGACTAGTGCTCGGTCCCTCATTATGGTCTCATAACTTTATATTTATAGGATTCTCTTGATCTAATTTCATAATTAACCCTAAAATGTCCAACCACAAAAAGGTAAGAAGCTAAAATGAATTGAAAGTGCTCAAAATGTGGTGGGAAAGTTCAACAAGGATCAAGGTGCCCTTGGTAGGACCATGGCGCCCATGGGTGCCCAAGTACTAGCTTGGGTGCCCCAGTCAAAACTAAAATAATGTGAAATGACCAAAGTGACTGGCATGCGGGTCTGCAGAGGTTGGGAATGATGTAAGAGAATAAAGTAAGATGGCCAAAAGATGGGGGTTAATTAGTATGTTCTTCACTCAAAAACCTTCTAAATAGTAGTATGACATCGTGCTTAAATAATTTCTAAAATGCATGAATTTGTGTCTACGGTTTCTTGCAAAATATTTCATCACTAAGATTTGGATCTGCTTCCACTTTGCAAAATACCATCTTTTAACCAACTAAATATAATGTCTATATTATTAGATCTCGTGTATGGAAGGCACTTCAATACAAAATTTCAATGATCAATACTATAAAAATATTCTAATTGAAAATGACACGTTTCCTCCCTTCTGTAGAACGAAAAAATATTTCCTCCTCCCTTAACACAATCACATTGGACATTTCACCTTCTGAAGACACCACCATACAATATGTCGATGATGATCCTTCACTCTCGGTAGAAAAAACTACCCGTAGATCTTCAATCATACCTTTCACCCATAACACATGCACTGAAGATGAAGAGATCTCACAATTCCTTTTGTTTCATGACTAAAACATACCCTTTCTTTGTGCATTGGCAAGACATAAGTATTCCCCCATCAATGAATATAGTATTGAGGGTATTTTTTCAATGGATTTTCCAACATTGTTTCCTGAAGGTAAAGTGATGTTTAAGCAGTCACGTATGAAAGAGTTTAAATTACATGAATATCCCCTCCACTTAATACATTACCATGATGGCCTCTTTGGTTCCTATGCTCAGTTTCAATACTATTTTCTTAACCTCATTATGTTCCATGAGATCCAATCAACAACAATAGTCTTCATGAAACAACACATTGAACATGTTATCCCACCAACTATAGGAGAGATAAGAAAAATCTGTAAGAATTCCCAAAATATTTTTTGCAAACACTCTAATGTGATTTGGAAATAACCTTCGAGGACATGATCCTTCTGGTCTAAAAGTAGAGGAAAAATCTCAGAAATGGTTGAACAATTAGGAACACCAACATTTTTCTTTACTCGAGTGTTGTCGACACAAAATGGACAAATATCCATAAATGCATACCTGGAGCTTACGCTTCTAATCCTTTCTACACATAACGGCTCATAAAAATCAACATTATTAATCACCCGCATCGTGTGGATACTTAATTACATCAAAGGTTCACAATATTCCTAGAGGAAGTGCTGCATAAACACCTTAGGACTAAGCATTATTGAGTACAGTAGCACTATTCAATTTCATAAATTTTCTTTCCACTCATAATCAATGTTTTTAACTATCCCATTACTACATGTATGAATGACAACATAAAGGATCCACACATGTACACAGATTCTTATGGCTAGAGGATGCCCCTAATGTTGATGCAATTAAATTGGTTGATAATGCTTCTATAGACACAACCAGCCAATACTTCGATAAGTATGTCTCATCTTGGAACCTATTGCAGCAAATTAGTGAGAAAATTTTCTACAAAGATCACTCCATCACAATTCATGTTTTCTATCATCAATGCAAGTGTTAGCTTCCCCTTCACTACAAGACCTGGAGGAGCTTATAAACCAAGTTCAGTGGCACACCAAGTGTTCTAAGGGAATATGTTTATATAAAATAGGTTCAAACCTTAAATTTTTGTACAATACGCCTTAGGAAATGCAACATGTTTCTTCCTTCACCATTGATGACAAATATGCTATTAAATATCTTCCTTCAAGGAATGATGACATACTAAAAATTCACAATAAAGCAATATTATCTATATGGAGAGCCAACATTGAGTGTCAACTAGTACTTTTCTGGCATGTCATTATTAAATACATTACAGAGTATTCCTCCAGAGAAAAGAAATACTCATATTCATACCACCAAATGCTTTCTAAACTTTCAACAAATGCAAACTTGGATTTCCCGCATCTTTTATCATACATAAAATGCTTATAGAGACTGTTGTTGATCTTTAAATAAGTGCACAAAAATATTGTCACATGCTTCTCAAATTTCCTCTTTTTTATGTCTAGTGGCCATTTGTTTCTTTAAATGTAGGGAGAAAAATTCTTAGGTGGCTTCTAAATCAGATTCTCAAGCACATGAAAAAAATCTTCTTTTCAATGCATACCTTTTTCATCCTCTAACAATGGAGTCCCATTCTCTTATCCAGGTTACTTGAGATTGGAGTTACAATAAATACATGACTAAAAACAAATGGAAGTGCCTAAATTTCCCTGCAATCATTCGTGCCTATCAAATATTTTATGTTATTCCATCGAGAAAATTCATATTCTTTTTAACTTTTATGTTCATGTGAACTCCTCCTATACAAGCCTTTCCACAACATTATTTCAGATATTGGTTCTTCCCTGCATATTATTTTTTCTAATTAGTACCTCTTCAAGAAATCCTACAAGTTGTGGCATGTAAAAATGACAAACACGAGACCATGTAAATAGTTTTCGAGGCTTCATCTTCATCTGAATTAGATGAATACATCATACTGGAACCTAAAGAAATCAATGAATGCCAACTTCTGTCTCAACTTCATCCAAGACATACAACAGGTCTTGACAACCTATATATATTGGGCCTCTTAGAAATTGAATCCCTCTATGATTGGTCTTTCTATAGCAATCTACTCTAGCTGCAAGACATTGGGCCCTCCTTTATCAAAATAAATAAGATCAAATAGTATCTTCCTTATATAAGTGACTCCACCTCATCCTTGCATTTCCAATTGAGTGAGGACTAACAGTTGGATTTTACCACAATTCTTTGTCATGTTTCTTCCAATGAAATCATCCCACCCCTTAAGCTCATTTTCAAGGAACTATAGGAATAGGAAAGCCCTTACTTATTTACTCTCTCAAGTCTTTTTTTCCTCTATCACAACCCCACTACTTCACCCCTCCTTTTACTAGCCCCTACTCGGGTGGTTACTTTCAAAATTTTCACTTACACTATTCATGCATTTCTCTTCATTCCTATTAGAGATTTGAAACCCCTTGAAGGCCAATAATTTTCCTCCTTTCAAGACTCATTAAAACATATCAAATACATTTTGATTGATGAAATGAGTTTCATAAGCCCTAAACTCCTCACCAAAATTGACTATCGTCTTCACGAGGCATTTTTACATTTCAAGACTTCCTCATTTTGTATAGATTTATCATTCTTATCAAATGTCTTATCCAACTTCTAATTTTCATATAAATTTGTTTATATGATAGAAACTCCTGACGGGCCTCCCTTTAGAAAGGATTTCAAAATTCAATCTCCTTGAGATAACTATTCAAAAAAGTGGGTTACACTCCATCACATGTTTCATTTCACAAATTGCTTCTTAACATCTGTAATAACATTCCTAATTTTTTAGATTGGGAGCTACAAATATCCCACATTGATTCCTAACTTTGAATAATATATCCTCGAATTCCACAATACTAGCCATTTGTTTGCAAAAAATGATCAGGTTGACAACCACAATCTACAAATGTTGAAGGAACTTAATTCTCCAGTTTTCATATCCATTGCTCAAAATACAAGAAGAAATGAGTCCATTGATGCAGATGACAACCAACTTCAACACAAATTTCTTCTTTACAAAAATCAAATGATCATGTTTTCTGTAAATTTTTAGGTTGATACAAGTCATGTAAATAGTGCAACCGACAATATCAAAGACATTATCTATTTCTAATCCTCCATCCCACCTTATTTTCATTTATTTGTTGTTGTCAAATTTGATCAATATATTGGAGCTCCTTGGGATACTGCAATATTTCCCATGTTCCGATCCTACCAATTACCATAGGTTCTCGTAGAAAGTTTCCTTTAAAAATGGCTTGGGATTTATCTATCCACAAATCTCAAGGCCTTATTCTATAGTGAAGCACTATTGGCATTGGATCCACTAAGAGACCAAGATTTACTTTCACTGCATTATATAGAGTTCCTTCCTTGAAGGATATCGTATTTCTCCACCTTTCTCTTTTCAACGAAACTCTAAAATGTCTAGAACCCATCTCCTACGGTATCATTTAGAAATAAAGATCTTCACCTCCATTCTTTTCCTCCTCTCCTGTGTCTTAAAACAAATTTTTTTCCCTTACTTGCACTTATACCCTCACTTCTTATCCCACTCTGTAACTCCCTCCTTTAATATATCATTCTTCCCTCCCTTTTTATATATTTCTCTTCACATCTTACTTAATATATTACTCAATTGAGTTTCCTTTTCTTCCTTTACTACTTCTCCTTATTTTTTTGCTATATTTCTTTATCAAATTCTTTGCATCATCTCCCTTACTCCCTCTTTCGAATTCACATGACACGACTTACTGTGATCACTAGTTATTTAAAAATTGTAAAAATTTGTGTACATTTATTGGTCCAAAATCTATCGCACTGGACAGATCTATGGATAGACGAGCCAATGTGCAACGGTGTGCGGGGGCATAGCCCTCTTTGAGTCGGCAAAGCAAAACTGGTTTATTGCTATTCTACCAAAGTAGGAATCTTGTGCAAATCTCACGTATTCGCCTTCTGGGGTTTGGGATCTCATCCCGATAGATTTATTCCCAGTGCGAAGAGAAAGGAATGAAAGAGAGGAGGAAGAAAGAACAGTCCAAGGGAGAAAAGAAATGAATTCCAAAGCAGAAGGTCGGAAGATTTATGTTTTTGGGTTGGTAGTAAATGTGAGCCAAACCTACTTGCATAAATAAACAAAGCAATCTTGATGAGCAAATGACGAGAAAAGTAGATATGAATCTAACTGCATTAAACACGTACATGCATCTAACATAAGAAAGGTCGTGATGCATAACACAACTATTGAGCACAAAGTCTTAATATTTGTATTATTGTTTTCTTCTCACATTCAAAAAGCTCAAAGTCTTTCTCTCCTCACTTCTATTTTCATCTAAAAAATGTCCACCACTTGAATACAACAAGTATTCCAATATATATAGAAGAGGAGAAGGAAAGAAGGCAAAAAGGAGCCAACCACCTATTTACAAAGATATTTACAAAATATCTAAAAGTCATGTTGACTTTTGACAACTTGATGGATGACATCATCCCATGATGCAACATGGATGATGTCATCATTTGTGCCAACATACTTTAGACATTCCAACAAGAAATTCGGAGAAGAGAGAGAAGAAGAAGAAGAAGAAGGAGCAAAGCTACTACTGTCGTCATCATCCTGCGGCCGAAAAAGGGGTAGCTTTGCTTTTGATGTTGTATTCGGCCTGTGACTCGGGCATTCTGACCCTCTGATATTTGTATTTCATTTCTTCCTTCATAGGCTTAGCCTTTCCTTTCAATTTGATAGGTCTTTTGCTGGATGTTGACATATGTTCTTCTAATTTTATCTGCTGATCTGCATGAAGAAGAAGCGAAACCCAACGTAGAAAGGTTGTATCAGTCATTTGATTTCCCATTGAAGTGCTAACAGAAGAAAGAGTTAGTTATTTTCAGGCTCAGGGCACAGGGCGCATGAAAATTGCAGCTTACAGGGCTAAATAGGTAAGGCGCACAGGAAGAGGGTGTTGCACGGATAAAACGGCGCCAAAGGCACATGGCGAATGCATACTACAGATTGCATTTTATAGAGGGCACATGAAAAGTGCGTGTTACATAGTGACGAGGATGTGCCCTTGGGCGAATGGAATTTTCATGTTGCATTGGGATTTGGTGCGCCCTTTGGCGCATGGATGGTTCGTGTAACAAGAACCTTTCGTGCGCCAAAAGGAGCATGGCACGGCACGAAAGGTTTACACAACATGATGTTATTGTAATCGGGGATGTGCCTGCACCTTCAAAGACTTGTACTTAGCGCGCAGATAAAGCTTGTGTTGCATGGATCTTTGGGTGCGCCATTGGCGCATGGAAATGTGATGTAGCACGAAGGATGGTGCGCCAAAGGGCGCCGGTTTAGCTTGTGTAGCATGTGAAAGATGCGCACCTTGAGGCGCATGAAAACTTGATGCAACAAGCATGATGGGTCGCCATTGGCTTGGGATTTGTTCATGTTGCGGGGGTGACGAGATGCGCCAAGGCAAGAGAGAAACTAAATCACTCTCAAAGGGGTTTTTACATGGGTCGAGATCTCTCCTTCTCCTCTTTTCCTTTTTGACAGTCATTTGGGTAAATGAAAAGGTTGAAACCGGAGGGTTACAAACCATTGTTTCAAGATAACGTCCTCCTCCAGTAGATCGGAAAGAGGAGGTTACAAATCACAACACATGCATATCAAAACCAAACCAGCAAGCAAGAAGCACCAAACAAAACACATGGAAGAGATGAGAGCACTTACCCGGATAAATAGAGAAAACTCGAGAATGGGTCCACAACGTGTTGAAAACGACGAGGCGAGGGCCGACTGGCTCGAGAGAAAGGAAATCACGTGCTCTGCGAATAGTGAAAATGACATTTTGGGCGCGCGAAACACACACACACACACATATATATATATATATATATATATATATATATATATAGAGCTGGTCATAAATCGCCACCCACTTTTTAAAGGGCGCATGAAAGTTCTTTGTCGATAGAGAAAGCGTGCGCCCTTTGGCGCATGAAAACGTTGCCGCCAGGAAATTAAGCGCACCTTTGGCGCACCAAAAGCTATGTCGACATGAAGTTATGTGCCCTTTGGCGCACAAAACATGGCGCAACAAAAGTTGTGCCAACCACAAGGCGCATGCGCCTTGGCACGCAGAGGAAGGCTTAACATTCTTTGGTGCACCAAAAGGTGTGTTGACACTTTAAAATCATGCGCCAAAGGTTTTAAAGGGGCACACCAAAGTTAGTGTTACAAAGCAATTTCATGCGCCCGGAAAAATGCTCAAAAACTAAGTTCGAAAAACCAGATTTCCGGGAAGGGATTTTACAATGTTTGAATGCAGGATCCCTAATGAGGATCGGAACAAAATTTCGGTATGGTTATCGGTAAAATTGCCCTTGTCAAATTTACTGGGATAACAGGTGGCTCTTCTGGGACTATCCCCAGCAAACTCGGGGTAGAGAATCCCGAATCACTTGTGCCTATCCATTGGGTAACGAGTCAAAAACAAGGGGGACCGGAGGGAGGACAAAGGAAACACACAACAAACCGAAAGCAAACACACGCGAAAACAAACACACAACTTAAAGCAAACTGCAAAGAAGAGAAAGCTATACTTCTGAAAATCTTCGAGATGCTACCCACTTTAGGAAGCGGGAGCTCAGTTCCATCCAGATATGAGAGATAGAAACTATTCTCTCCGTTGAGCTGTTTGATCTTGAAAGGCCCCTCCACAGGGAATCCAACTTTCCGTGCATGCCCTTTGGCTCTCTTCGCTTGTCCCATAAAAGAACGAGATCTCCCACTTGAAAATCCCTCTGCTTGGCTTTCTTATCGAACAGTCTCTTGACTTGATTCTGATGCTCGGTGATCCTGTCGACCACCCTTACTCTCTTTTCTTCAAGTTCTGCCAGATACATGATCCTTTTTTCTAGAGAATTCTGGAAAGTTTTATCTTCTATGGCTCGTGCCAAGTGCAGAGCGGGAGTTCAATAGAAATGGGAAGCTCGGCATCAGTGCCATATAACACTTGAAAAGGTGACATACCGAGAGACCTCTTAGGAGTAATGCGGTCTGCCCACAAAGCGTCGTATAAGGACTTGTGCCACATTCGTTGATTTGCTTCCACCAGTTTTCGTATGATGGTCACCAAGTTTTTATTGCTGGATTCTGCCTGACCATTTCCTTGAGGGTAATAATCTGAGGCATGAGCCAAAGTTATTCCATATTCATAACAAAAACTAATAACTTCTCGTGAGGAGAAGTTAGAAGCATTATCAGCAACAATCTTGTTGGGCACGCCGAACCTGACAATAATATTTTCTTTAATGAAATTGCAAACAACCTCAGAAGTGGCATGTTTGACAGGTATGGCTTCCACCCATTTAGTGAAGTAATCCGTTGCTGTTAGGACATAACTGTGTCTGGCACTCGATTGGGGGTTGAGTGCGCCAATAAAATCAATTCCCCATTTCTGAATGGCTCGTTGATAATAACCAGACCTTAGGGAAAGGCGATCGGCTTGGGCTTGCTTGCGAAATCTTGCCAAGGTTCACACTTTGCTACCCAGGTAGCTGTATCTTGGAAGAGCGTCGGCCAATAGTACCTGGCTCGAATGATCTTGTGTGTAGTTACGGAGGAAGAGAAATGGCCTCCACAGGCTGAATTATGAAAACTTTCCAGTAGTCTCACCTGCTGGGGTTTGTCGACACATCGCAGGAAGACACCATCTATTCCGCGCTTGTATAAACCGTCATCCCAGATGACATACTTGGCCGCCCTGAGCTTTGTAGTGCGCTTCTCCTTTGCGGTTAGGTGAGTTGGACATTCACCGTAGGTGAGAAAGAAAGCAATATCTGAATACCATTCATCGCTGGTTGCAACAAATAGGACCAGAGGTAGAGAATGGGTTTCCTCCAGAGGGCTTTGCGCTTCATTGGTACAGTCATCTTTTTCCTTAGGGCTTTCTAAAACTTTGTTTTCAGCCATAAGCTGACATAGGCCCTTGCCTCTCACCAGCTTGGTTGGTTTAATATCCAGATCGTACTCCTGGACCTTTGCAATCCAATTTCCTCGCAAGCTCCCTAACTCCTGTTGAGTTAGGATTGACTTCACTGCTATATCGGGAACCAGTACCACTATATGAGAATTTAAAATATAGTACACTAAACTCTTAATCGCTTTGACAACGGCAAAGACATGCTTTCCAGGTTGAGTCATTTTTAGCTCATGAGGCTTGAGAGGAGAACTCATGAACGCAATCGGAGATTCGACGTCCTCCGAATTCTTTTGCATTAATATTGCAGACACAGTATGCTCAGATGCATAACTATACATGATAAAATCTTTGGAGAAATCGGGACATACCAGGACCGGTGCGTGAGCAACAGAAGCTTTTATTTCCTCAAACGACCTTTTCCCCTCTTCACTCCATCTGAAAGTTGGTGTCCCCTTCATCATGTTCAATATGTGACGAGTCTTCTCAGCAAATTCGGGAACAAAACGCCTTAGGAAGTTCACCTTTCCAAAGAAAGAATGAACGCCAGTCTTGCTTGTAGGCAAAGTAAGGCTCTGAATAGCCTTAACTCTTTCAGTATCTATCCTTGTTCCTTCCTTGTTAATGACATGCCCCAGAAGTTTTCCTTCTATGACTCCAAAAACAGACTTTTTTGGGTTTAGGGAAATCCCATGCTCTCGGCATCTGGCCAATACTTGCTCCAAATGATCACAATGATCACTTCATTTTTTAGAGAACACAGTTAAGTCATCTAGATAAACCACAATGACCTTCCCCATCATACCTTTGAATGCCAGTCCATGGCCCGGCTGAAAAGTGGCACCAAGCATTAGTTAAACCGAAAGGCATTCTGCAGGTGAACGTACCCCGAGGAGTAGTGAATGTTGTTTTGAATTGATCTTGAGCGAGACCTCAATCGATTGTAGCTTTGAAAAACCATCAAGAATGGACAGATCTCTCGACATCATCGATCCAGATCGCTTGCGAACTTGATCCATTATTGGAAGTGGGTAGTTGTCTTTTAAGGGCGCCCGATTCAAGTTTTGAAAATCTACGCATATGCATATTTCACCGTTCTTCTTGCGTCACGGCACAATTTTTGCTACCCAATCTTGAGATGGATCGGAAGATGATTCTTGCATCCAAGATCTTCTGAATTTCGGCTGGATAGTGCCCGAGATCTTAGGATTATAGTGCCTCTGCTTCTGGCGAAAGGCTTTGACTTCTTCTTTCAATGGTATATCATGTTGAATGTCCTTTGGATTGAAGGACTTTAAATCGGCATAGGACCATGCCAATACATCCATGTATTTCTTCAGTAGCTTGACAAATTTCTGCGTTTCTTCTGGCGTGCAACATTTTCCAATGTTCACAATTTGTGGATGCTCCATCGAACCTATATTGACCGGTTCGGTTTACGGGATGAGTCGGGGGTCATCTCGCCTCTTCTTTTTTACAAAAGCGATCATGTACGTCAAAACAACCGTTCCAGAGAGAAACTAGGCCCTTCGTAATTTTATTTCCTTTGGTGACATATGCCGTCATTCCCTTTGGACTCATCATCTTGGACGGTGGTGATTCACGGCACTCGAAGTGGATCCTTGAAATGTAACTCCTTAAAATTTTCTGATTTTTCCAGAAAGGCAATGAGTTGATTATCATCGTTGAATACTTGCCAATCTTTGAGAGTTGTCAGCACGCTTGCAGCGGAAAACCACCTCAATGGTGTATTTGTCTATTTTCAAACACTCCGGGTGTGGGAGCATGAGAGATGCTTTGAAACGGCCAATGAATCGAAACCATGTCATTTTGGGCTCTTGGAATTGCCTCTATTGAAAAAGCATCAAATTCTTCGATGCCGTCCCATAATTCATTACGGTAGTGCCTGAGCCTCTCATTTTTTACTTGATAAATCCTCTTGACTTGGTTTACAACCAATTCCGCATCACCTTGCACTTTTAGATTTTTAATTCCTCTTTCCTTTGCGGCTTGCATACCGAGTAACAGAGATTCATACTCAGCAGTATTGTTAGTGTTGAAAAACTACAATTTGAAAGAGAGAGGAATTACCTCCTCTTCGGGAGATATCAAGACTGACCCTGCGCCCACATCCACTAGTTGCGCAAATTGCCATCAAATTGCAGGTCCGATCTCATTAAGATCCTTTTCTGAACGAGAACACCCGTTTTATCCGTCTCGGTAGATAAGAAGTAGTTCCCATCCACGATGATTCAAAAATGATTTGGGCCTTGGGGTCTTCTGAGCTAGAACCAAATATTTACTGTTGTGATTCCGGCTCAAAGTCTGCATTACGCCTTTGACGGGAATTCTAGCTTTAGACTAGTCCATATGAATTTCCCCACCAACTTCAATGCAAAAACTTCTTCCCAAAGAAAAATTCTATAAATGCCGGAATGTCGGCAATGAGGACCTGTCATCTTTACCCTCTTCTCGGGAACACCGCAAATGCAAATTGCGCGTCTTTGATTTGACCAATCAATGGCACTGCTTGGTTTCTAAGGAATAACATCTGCCAAAAGGCTTGGTAAGGGTGAGACCCAAAGCATGGGCGACTTTCACCAAGACATGGCGTTATTGAAGCTCGGAACCAATTATGCGGTTACTCAACTTATGGCCATTGATTAGGAGGAGAGATAGAAAGGCTCAATCTTGCACTCGATGCGGATGTCGAAGCAACATTTATGCGGGATTCGGGATGAGTGGAAAGGATTCCTTTGGGAAACTCGCTTAGATATAACACTTGAATCAATATATTTGGTCAATCTTACAAGCTATTCGGGATTTGGTGAAGGTACTCGACTTGAGACATTTAGATCTTGGTCTTTTTAGCATGATCTATGATATCAAACGCCAAGGTTGTCTTTGGTGAGGGAATGAGTCCCTCTCCTCGCGATGGTGGAGCAGGGTTCGATCTTGATAGGAATATGAGGGGGGCTGATTTGGAGGAGAGATGGGGAAAATATTTCTTTGTAAAAGACTTAACGGGGAGTTGAGTAGGAAGAGGATTACCTCTTTTAGCAATGGTCGAGGCGTGTTTGACACGGCCTTCTCCTTCTGCACATGGGCAGCCATACACTTCTTTTTTCCTTGCGAGCGGGTGAAAACGACATATGATTGTCCGCTTGCATAGCCACAGTACCCTCTTCTTCATCGATTCTTCCTCATCAAATTCTATATATCCAATAGTAGAGTCGCGGTCAAATCACCGACATCTTGATCATCTTCGCCTTGAGACAAAGGTTCTTCATAAATCTTGCTCTTCTTCTTCAATCTCGGCGGGAGCATTAACCGAAGGAGCTTGAGTGTCAACCGCAGAGCGATCGCAGGTAGACGCGGCCTTTGTGAAACATTATTGGGAACGAAACTCCTTCGTGGAACATCTCGATATGAGGAACTAGAAGCCTGGGCCAACTGCTTCTTTAATGCGAGCAAATCGTTCGCCATCTTTTGGAATGCCGGATCAGATGAAGTAGTAGGTGAAGGGTCTGAAGATTTGGACTTGGATGATTCCTTTTTCAACTCGCCAGATATTATCAAATTATCTTCTATTCGAATGGCAGCGGCTGACGAGAACTAAGGTAGCTACTCGCTCTTGAAGGAGCAAGAAACTAACTTTCGAACTCATAGCGTTTACGAAGAAACACTTCTGATTCTCCGGTGTTGGAAGCATGGCAACAGGAACACGGTTGATTAGTGCATTGAACCGGGTGATAAAATCGCGCATGGTCTCATTGGCCTCCTTCTTGGATGAGTGATACAGATAATAATGCAAATGCATCTTCGAAGGTTTGTACTGTCTTGAAAAGCATCCCGCAAGGTGGCCCAATTTGGTGATAGATCCGTAGGCAAATGCTGAAACCATTCAGCTGCAGGCCCTTGTAGGGTTTCCAGAAAAAGGTGAACCGACACATCTTCGTGAGTCACATCCAAAATACTGCATGACATGATGAATGCAGATATGTGGGAATCCGTGCTTTGATTTCCGCTCCCGTCGAATTTGGGAAAATTCTTTCGGTTTCCGTGAGGGAGCGTGTGAACTGGATGTGGCAGTGCGAGAGGACCCATAGCATTTCCCCATGGTACTGCCATTTGAAAGGCTGGAAAGAGAACACAGTGGAAGGGTGGTTCCACCGAGCAAAGAAAACGCTACAAAGGGACGTGGATGCTCCTTGCGAAAGATTCTTTCTCCGTGGAGGTGAGACACTCCTGGATGACCGGTCGGCCGAGCTTAGCGTTGAAAAACGTGCTGGCGTTACGCTGAAATTGTGCCTTTGAAGCAGATCGAAAGTAGGATCAGTTTCTCCACGAGCTCTCTGCTGCGTGTAAAGGGCTCTCTGCCAGCGTGTCTTCCCGATCTTGCGATATTGTAGCGCTTGATTTAAAATTCCTTTTTGGCAGTACTTGCTGATTTTCTGGTTTTTCATCAAAAACCAGCGGCATGTACTTTTCTAAATATTTAAAACTATCCTCCTCGAAAACCGATTACGGTTAATGACAAATAACGGCGAGGATAAAACGAGCGAGAAGATTAGTAAGCTGATTTTCGATCTGGTTTTGACTTTTTGAGAGGGTTTCAAACTTTTGGTAAACAAATCAAAAATTTAGATCTACGGAAAAATATTGATTTTTATAAAAACTCAAATAACTAAAGCTCTTTAACTAGGCCCGATCTATGGATCTCGGAAGAAAATTTTCAATTTGGAGCATTTTTGCAAAATCTTGGATTTTTAACGAAAAGTTCGATTTGCAAACAGGCGGTGATTTTTCTCGATTTTTCCGATTTTCTATCTTACCACCTTCATAGATCGATAGATCCGTTCGATCCCAGTAAGTCACCAAAAGCTGTTGGTCCAAAATCATGCACAGGGCAGATCTATGGATAGACGAGACAACGATTGTGCGGGGCATAGCCCCTCTTTGAGTCAAAGAAAGCCCGGCTGGTTTATTGCTATTCTACCAGTAGGAATCTTGTGCAAATCTCACAGTATTCTGCCTTCGGGGGTTGGGATCTCATCCCAGTAGATTTATTTCCGGCTGCGAAGAGAAAGGAATGAAAGAGAGGAGGAAGAAAGAACAGGTCCGAAGGGAGAAAAGAAATGAATTCCAAAGCAGAAAGGTCAGAAGATTTATGTTTTGGGTTGGTAGTAAACAGAGCCAAACCTACTTGCATAAATAAACAAAGCAATACTGATGAGCAAATGACAGAAAAGTAGATATGAATCTAACAGATTAAACACGTACAGATCTAACATAAGAAAGGTCTGATGCATAACACAACTATTGAGCACAAAGTCTTAATATTTGTATTACTTTGTTTTCTTCTGTTACAAAAAGCTCAAAGTCTTTCTCTCCTCACTTCTATTTTCATCTAAAAATGTCCACCACTGAATACAACAAGTATTCCAATATATATAGAAGAGAGGAGAAGGAAAGAAGGCAAAAAGGAGCCAACCACCTATTTACAAAGATATTTACAAAATATCTAAAAGTCATGTTGACTTTTGACAACTTGATGGATGACATCATCCCATGATGCAACATGGATGATGTCATCATTTGTGCCAACATACTTTAGACATTCCAACAAGAAAGTCGGAGAAGAGAGAAAAAGAAGAAGAAGAAGGAGGAGGAGTAGCTACTGTCGTCATCATCCTATGGCCGAAAGGGGGTAGCTTTGCTTTTGATCTGCATTCGGCCTGTGACTCGGGCATTCTGACCCTCTGATATTTGTATTTCATTTCTTCCTCCGTAGGCTTAGCCTTTCCTTTCAATTTGATAGGTCTTTTGCTGGATGTTGACATATGTTCTTCTAAGTTTATCTGCTGATCTGCATGAAGAAGAAGCGAAACCCAACGTAGAAAGGTTGTATCAGTCATTTGATTTCCCATTGAAGTGCTAACAGAAGAAAGAGTTAGTTATTTTCAGGCTCAGGGCGCAGGGCGCATGAAAATTGCAGCTTACAGGGCTAAATAGGTAAGGCGCACAGGAAGAGGGTGTTGCAAGGATAAAACTGGCGCCAAAGGCGCATGGCGCATGCATACTGCAGATTACATTTTATAGAGGGCGCATGAAAAGTGCGTGTTACATAGTGATAGGATGCGCCCTTGGGCGCATGGAATTTTCATGTTGCATTGGGATTTGGTGCGCCCTTTGGCGCATGGATGGTTCGTGTAACAAGAACCTTTCGTGCGCCAAAGGGAGCATGGCGCGCATGAAAGGTTTACACAACATGATGTTATTGTAATCGGGGATGCACTGCGCCTTGAAAGACTTGTATTTAGCGCATATAAAGCTTGTGTTGCATGGATCTTTGGGTGCGCCATTGGCACATGGAAATGTGATGCAAACGATGAAGGATGGTGCGCCAAAGGGCACCGGTTTAGCTTGTGCGGCATGTGAAAGAGGCACGCCTCGGGCGCATGAAAACTTTATGCAACAAGCATGATGGGTGCGCCATTGGCGCGCAGGATTTGTTCATGTTGCGGGGTGACAGATGCACCGAAGGCAAGAGAGAAACTAAATCACTCTCGAAAGGGGTTTTTACATGGGTCATATCTCTCCTTCTCCTCTTTTCCTTTTGTGAGTCATTTGGGTAAATGAAATGGTTGAAACCGGGAGGGTTACAAACCATTGTTTCAAGATAACGTCCTCCTCCAAATGAGATCTGGAAAGAGGAAGGTAAGGAAAGACAAAGCATGCGGGGAAAAATCTCAACACATGCATATCAAAACCAAACCAAATAAGCAAGAAGCACCGAAACAAAACACATGGAAGAGACGAGAGCACTTACCCGAATAAATAGAGAAAACTCGAGAACGGATCCACAATGTGTTGAAAACGCAGCGAGGCGGGCTGAGCGAGGCTCGAGAGAAAGGAAATCACGTGCTCTGCAAATAGTGAAAATGACATTTTGGGCGCGTAAACACACATATATAGGTGAGCTGGTCATAAATCGCCACCCACTTTTTAAAGGGCGCATGAAATTTGTTGTCGGCAGAGAAAGCGTCGCCCTTTGGCGCATGAAAACGTTGCAGCCAGGAAATTAAAGCGCGTCTTTGGCGCACCAAAAGCTATGTCGACATGAAGTTATGTGCGCCCTTTGGCGCACAAAAAACATGGCGCAACAAAAGTTGTGCCAACACAAAGGCGCATGCACCTTGGCGCACGCGAGAAGGCTCAACATTCTTTGGTGCACCAAAGGTGTGTTGACACCGAAAATCATGCGCGAAAGGTTTTAAAGGGGCACACACCAAAAGTTAGTGTTACAAAGCAATTTCATGCGCCTTACCAAAAAGGCTCAAAAAACTAAGTTCGAAAAACCAGATTTCCCGGGAAGGGATTTTACAATGTTTCGAACGCAAGGGATCCCTAACGAGGGATCGGAACAAAATTTCGGTATGGTTATCGGTAAAATTGCCCTTGTCAATTTTACGGGATAACAACATTATAGTAATTCTACAAGAAATGGTGGAATTTTTGACTACAAATATTTTTTGAAGGAGGAAATTACATAAATCTCATTTATGAGTGGAACATACCTTCTCTCAACACCTGATCTGAAGAGGATTATGCAACTTCTATTTTGATGAATATTTACATGAATGCTTCCCAACTATTTTTTACTTATCTAGATTATGGGCCCATCAGATAACACAAACATAACATACTTGAAGAAAATCCTAGTCGAGGCACTTGGAATCATGTCCTATCAACTATTGTCATTTATAGACATGCAATAACATTACAGGTGACCTAATAATGTTTTTTCATCTACCACGCCATTGTGAAGTGATAGGTTTAACAAACTCAACATTTTATTTTCTTTACTTATGATACACACATATTGATGCAAGGCATAAACCCGGTAATTGTACATGAAATATATGATGTGAAATCCG
Source organism: Taxus wallichiana var. yunnanensis (assembly GCA_018340775.1). NCBI lineage: Eukaryota > Viridiplantae > Streptophyta > Pinopsida > Cupressales > Taxaceae > Taxus > Taxus wallichiana. The sequence goes on along the minus strand of CM031239.1, from coordinate 947,780,572 downwards.
AAAGGGATAAAGTGAAGAAGTGAAATTGGATGGAAAGGAACAATGGGAAAGGAAGATGGATGTATCAAACGACATTTGAGGGTAGATAAGGAAAATGGAAAGTAAATATGAACAGAGGAGTCAATGTTAAAATAAAGTTTCTATGAATATCACAACATGTATGTCAATCGAAAGAAGTAGATATCTCGTGTCGGGGAAGATACAAATGAAATTGTAGAGGAGATATATAAAAATGCAAGTAGTTGATGGACGATGTCAATATTTTTGTTTGAAATTTCAGTTCTTGCATTTTACATGTAGTTAGAATACAAATAAAAGCAAGGGGAATTCACTTTGGTATTTCAAGGGTTAATTTAGAAACAAGGATATGTGATGTGAACTTAAAATTCTAGGTTAGGGGTTGCATAAACAATTACAATTTTCGTGTTTCTTTAGTAGCTATTAGGGCAATGAACAATATTTGTCTATACTCGTGCGGCACACAGGTTATCTAGGTGTGGGTGATGGAGGTGAAGAACACCAAGAAACATGAAGGGTGATGTAATGTTCTTGTGGCTAGGGTGATGCTTGCAATAAGGAGGGAGGACTGTAGAGATTGCAACCCAATAGATGGCACTAATCCCTTTAGATCAAGCAAAAAGGATAAGTATTAAAAGGAATGTTCAAGGAAGGCAAAGACATGAATTGAAGGTTAAAATCTAAAAGTATTTATGTGATCCATTTTTCATCTCTTTATCACACGTATTATGCACATGAATGCAATTTGCATTTAAATGGACAAAAATTTAAAAAATGAGGACAAACCAATAAACATTTTTATTCAGTTTCAAACTTGATTATCTTTAAGGGAATTAGTGATTCTTGAACAATATGTAACCTGCTTGATTGATTATTCAAAGGAAGAGGTTAAAAATAAATAGGAATATGTTTCCTATAATATAAGCAGTTAAAAAAGATTGAGTACGTTGACAATCCCTAAATAATATTAGAGAAATATCATACAATATTTTGATCACTCGAAATTCCTAACAATAAATTGTGTTGCATCATTTGATTTAAATCTATTAGCATTAATTAATTGGTATGTCTATTATGTTTGTTAGTGGGTTATTTGACTATGTTAGTGAGATAAGTTAAATAGGAAATTATCGTAGTTCATTCCCATATGAAAACTAATTATTACTAGCCATAAAAAGGTATATTTATTGTTTCTACAATAGCCTCATCATAAGATATCTAATTATTATTTTTTGTAATATGGATTTTCCTGAATATAAGATGCTAATAAATTTTTTGAAATGATTTTTTTTGTTTCATTCTGGAGTGCAAAACCATGTCAATGGAATGCACATGTTTCTAAGAACTTTAAATCATCATAACAAGCGTTATTTATTAACCAAAAATATGTGTGGAGGAAGAGAAGAATAGGTATTTTTGTAGATGCAACATGGCTTGAAATCCATCATAAGTAAATGCATGGCCCCTTAACTCAAATTTGGATATTTTTCTCAAACATCATGTATCATGTGTAATGGTGATTTATTATCCCAAATATGCACCCCTTTTGAATTTGGCTAACTTATCAATGGACTCAGCCAAAATTTCGAGAGACTAACGGTCACCAAGATGTTTAGAGGTTGATGGATGTTGAGAAGGTTGGAGTGGGTGGCGGAGAACCAAATTTAATGTGGTAGCTTCATACGGATGCTATCGACATGTAGCGTATAGGGATGTTATCGGCCAGTAGCATGTACGAGATACTATTGGTTGGTAGTAGGATCGGAGATAACTTGAGCGAAGCCGATCGAAAGCGAAGCGGACCTAGACGATAGCATGTAAAGATGTTACTAGTTGGTAACATGTAGGAATATTACCAGGCCGAACACAAGAGAATATGCAAGCATTCGGCACTACGAGTTGATGCTACCGATCGACACTAAGCTTGATTGAATATAGTACAAGGTAGCTCAAAAACCATATTAATGAGGTATGACACCCATGTCTTCTTACGTAGGTAAAAGTACCATTGGGAAACACATTTTTATGGTTTCCCATAACTCTTTGAGAGATTTAATGCATGTTATCGGTGGTGGAAGGCCTTTCTCTATATAATATAAAAATTTCTCATTTGTAAGGGTGGATCTCTCTTTTTTGTAACAACGTGGGACTTCCCACAAGTTTAAAAATGATAACTTGGTATCTACAATGCATTCCCACCTTGTGCCATGAATGTAATGATCTATGTATTTATTAATCGATAAAATTAATTTTTGTGGCATGTTTGTCTACCCTTTTCTCATTTTATTGTATATTTCCTCTCTATCAATTTTTGGCATGTTGTGTGTATTTCCTACTTATAGGTTCTATTTTTTGATGTTGTCAATGCGCAAGAGAGTCGATCCTACATAGTTCTGGTCTCTGTCACATTTTTCTACCATCTCTCCCATGTTTTCTCTCTTTCCTTCCCCTAAAAGAGATCAATCAATCCCTTTTTTGGTGCTATCACAACCCTTTTAGCTTAGGATTTATTTTTCACTCATCTTTCTCACCCTCTCTCCTTCTAACTCTAGTCCCTTTGAATGTTTAGATTAGGATTAGTTAGTTGTATTTCATTTCCTAGGAGTAGTCTTAACATTAGATTTAGGTAGCGGAATCAACCTTCTCTAGAGGTATGTCTCAAGGTGCAAGTCCCACAACTTAGAGACCGTCCCATGTTGCCTCAAAATCCTTGGTTATTTATGACTCAGAGTAGGGTGCAATTTTTATCTCTAATAGTTTTGGCACACTTAGTGGGACTTTTGAAGAGATTTACAACTTCATATTAGTAGGATCAATATATCCTTGTGGTATTCACCCTTTGGAGGTATATTTTTAACACATTTGGCAACTTCACTTATCCAAACAACCCATTATCTTATTTGTAGACCTTTCTTTTCATTCTTTCATCCATTTCCTTTATTTCCATCTATTAATTTTCCTCTTTCATGAAGTTGTGCAATCATGGCTTCATTCCCTCACTTTGAATTCCTATTTTGAAGAGGAATATCAATTCTCTCCATCCCCATATTTTCAAAATTCTCTTCCAGATCAATTTTATGAGCCCTATCATGAATAATGTGCATATAACAAAAACCCCATTGATTCGTATGAAAAACCATTAACCAATTTTTTTTTTTTTCAAGAAAAGGGTTATCTAGGTGATGGTGAATACTTCAAGGTAGATATTGATTTCTAGAGGTTGATTCAATAAATGGAGGTAAAGATGGCATAGATCGGGAATACATGTGAAATAAATGCATGTAAAATTGGCTTTAGGGTTCCTTTTCCATGGGTTGGCCCTATGCCAAACTAGTTCATCCCTCAGTAGAAGTTGGACTTCATGGTTGAGGTGTTGCCCCAAATTTCAAAATGGGTTGAGTTAATGAGAGCTCATAAATCTAGTGTTAGGCAACCACAGTAAACGGTGTAATCCTACAATACTATCTTATATCCCTCCCATTCCTCCTACCAAGCATATGCCATCTCATCCTATTTTCCATGTTCCTAGATTTCTGCCCGCCCCTCTTGAAGTTTCCACTTCTTCATATTCTTCCTCTCCATCTCACCTTCGTTTCTCTTTCATCATTCCTCGCATTCTTCCCTCTACCTCCCAATCCTCTCCATATGACCAATAAATAAATCGACTATCCCTCACTTATAGATCATCTCCAAAAATTCCTATCATGTATGATGATTATAGAACCATTAAAGAATGGTATGAATCTGATTGGGAAGATAAAATTGTGCAATTGAACAAAGGTGTGCATCTACTTCAAAAGGAAGTTAGTTAGACTCAGAGGATGTAGTTTTGGAGGAGGAAGAATTGTTTGTAGAGAAAGCAAGTAGATATAAGATCAACTTACAAACAGTCTCCACCTTTAAGTGGAAAGTCTACAGGATGACCCCATTCATGGGGTCGAGATTCAAAAGAATGGGAAAATCACAAGGATCACTTTGTGCACGATTAATTATTTGGCTGGTTTAGATCCAAAGAAGGATTTACAATCAGTCATGCTCATTTAATAACATGATGATGAACATCAAAGTACCAAAGGTTAGCTTTAACACCTCCATCCAAATGCAAAACAACTTGAGGAGGTATTCATTTTCTTTATTACTAATACTTTTAAGAATGAGGTGGAAAATTGGATTCAAAACAATTTTCCACTCTTATTAAAGACTATGTTCAATGCCAAATCAGTTACATTGTCTCAATTTGTGAGGAAAAGAAGCTACTTCTCCCTGTCTTACATTTGCAATATTTTTTGAGTTTCCTGCCTCATGTTAGATTAGGTTAGTGTAGGTTTGTTTTTACAAAATAAGTACTTGTGCACACTCTGCATGTTCCACTTGGGACATGTATGATTTTCCACATTGTACATAGGTTTTGTGCCTTTTGTTGTTACACATCTCAATTTCATAAAAGGTTTCATGGTGGAATAAAATAGTTGGAGTAGTTTCTAAGATTTATTTAGAGCTCCATATATCAATTTCAGGCTTGAGGTCACTAGGAAATTCCAATTCGGTGCTAAGTTCATACAGATTCAAGAGATAAATTTTGAAAGGAAAAGGTCAGTTCCTTAAAGGTTAGACTTGACTCTATGCCCAATGGATGCTTCAAGAAACTGGTCTCCTTCATCTAAGAGGAAAATTTCCCTAGAGGTTGCCAAAATTTTATCCTAAATTTTCACCCCTTTTAAATTTGGATAACTTATCAAAATGGACTTAGCCAAAATTTTAGAGACTAGCAATTTCCATGATGTTTAGAGGTTGGTGGATGTTGTGAAAGTTGGAGTGGGTAGAGGAACCAAATTTAATGTGGTAAAGCATCATGCTGATTCTCTTTGGTAGGTAGCATGTAGGGATGTTCTTGCTAGGTAGTATGAAGGGATCGTTTGGTCGGTATCATGTATGTATGCTACCATAAGGTAAACTTGCATAGATGTTACCGACCGATAGTAGAAGCTAGCTAACGAGCCAAGCCGAAGAGCAAGTGAAGCAGAGAATGGATAGTAACATGTGTGCAGATGCTATAGGTTGGTAGCATGTAAGAATTCTACCAACCAATAAATGTTATTGACCAAACACAAGAGAATATGCAGCCAATCGGCACCACGAGTTGATGCTACCAACCGACACTAAGGTTGATGGAATGTAGTACAAGGTAGCTCAAAAATCCATATTAGTGAGGTAAGGTGCCCATGTCTTCTTCTATAGGAAAAGTACCTTTGGGAAATGCATTTGTAATATTTCCCATACCTCTTTTCATATATTTAATGCATATTGTTGGTGGTTGGAAGCCCTTTATCTATATAATATACAACTCTCTCATTTGTAAGGGTGAATTTCTCTTTGTTGTAATGGAACCGTGCCAAAATGGTGGTTGACTTCCCACGATTTTTAGACCTATAATTTTGTCTCTGTAATGTATTCTCACCTTCTTCCATGAATGTACTGATCTATGTATATCTTAAGCAATAAAACTAGGCTTTATGACACGTTTGTATGTCATTTTCTCATTTTATTATAGCTTTCCTATCTTTCCATTTTTGGCATGTTGTGTTTATTTCCCACTTATAGGTTCCATTTTTCTACGTTGTCAATGCACGTGAGAGCTGAATCTACATGATTTTGGTCTCATGGAATCTTTTCTTCCCTCTCTCCCATGTTTTATCTCTTTCCTTCCCCTTGTGGTGAGTGATCATCCCCTTTTACGGTGTTATCACCACCTTTTTATCTTAGGATTTAGTTTTATCTATCTTTATACCCCTATCTCCTTCTAACCACTGGTCCCTTGGAATTTGTAGATTAGGATTAGTTAGCTACATTTCATTTCCTAGGAGTAGTTGTTGACTAAAATAAGCTCACACTTATTTTGGGTCAACTCACACCATTTTCCCCTTTTTTGGTTCAATCTAAATTTTTACATATTTTAATCACTTAAGGTCCCCTGAAATCATTTCCATCAGATAGGAAATTTCTTCCCCTTTCCAGAAATATAAAGAAATCCTTCTAACTCTTCATATTTTGCAAATGGTAGGCCGACGGGCTTGGGAAGGATATTTTGTCAAAAGTGGGCCGAAGAAGACTAGGGAAGAATTTTCGCCAAACAGGAAAATTGCAGACCGTGCCGTGGGCGGCAGGAGATATTTTGACATTTTGTCACTTTTCAAAAAGGGGCACAAGTTATAATTGTGGGCCCGCAAGCCCGGGAAGGATTTCTTTTGCTAAGTGGAAAAAGCGGGTCGGCGGGCCCGGAGATGTCTTTTCGCCAAACGTGGAAAATGCGGGCCGATGGGCCGAGGATGATTTCTTTTGCCAAAATCAGGTCTGTAGGGCCATGGAGGAAATTTTTCCCAAGTGTAAATTCAGGTGACGGGTCTATGGGGCATTTTGGAACTTTTGCACTTTTCACAAAATGGCACAATTTTCAAGTGCAAACCCACGAGCCCGTATGAGTCTTTTCACCAAATGAAAATTCACATACTAGCGGAAGCTTCCACGCATCAGCTTGCACATCTGTAAATGTAAATCCGAAGGTGGTCTCCTAGACAAGCGTAATATCTCCACATGTCTAGCATCCAACGAAGTCAAATGGGCAACATGACCAAATCGGCTAAGTATAAAGAGCCGTGGAGGGTGTCATGTGCCTCATCGACACAACTCCAAGGATAGAATTCAAAATGGAGACCCCAAACAAGCGCCAAGCTTCCACATGTCTAAAGCACGAAAAGGCGAAGGTCAGTCGTGAAAATTCTAAACGAGGCGAGGCCAGCGAATGGAGCCACGTGTCAACACAACGCAACTTCAAAAGTAAAATTTAGAGCGGGTTCCCAAATGTGTGCTAAACCTCCACATGTCCGAGGTTAAACATATGGCCCCACCAAACAAAAGGGACTTAGCCAAAACACAAAGAAATAGAACAAATCTATATGAACCACGTGTCTCTTTGGCGCAATTTCAAGGTGCAACCCAAAAGGTAGTCCCCAAAAAGTGCCAACCCGCCACGTGGTCAGAGTCCGAAAAGGTAAGGTCGGCGGTTGAAAAGTCCAAAAGCCTACGGAGGCCTCCACGTGTCTCATTTGCACAACTTCAAAGGTAAAATTTGGGGTAGTTTCCAAATGAGCTCGAAGCCTCCACGTGTCTCGGTCGGGACACAGTGTCTCTACCAACAAGAGGGACTTAGAAAGAACACATAGGATCTCACTGGAAGCCGCCGCATGTCGGTTCAAACGAAATTTCAAAAGTAAGAGGAAGGGTTGAATCTTCAAGATGTGTGAGGCTACCACGTGGACCCTGTATGGATGGAATCTTTTGAATATTGAGAGCTTGCATTAAATGCATAACCTTGATCTTCACAGCCATATATTTCAATCAAAGCTCAAATTTGAGAGGAAAGGACATTTTGGAAATCTCTCGGCACCAACTTCTCACCCACCACCATTAATTTTTCGACCCCCCCTTGCCATTTTTAAGGTCAAGTCTCCCACCTGCCGCCATGATGAAGAATGGGCCTCTTTCTTTCCCAGTAAGGGATAGTGATGGGGGCATGGGTGTTGTAGCGAGACTCTTCATTGTGGTAGGTGGATTCAATGCTCTTCTAGGGGTGGTTGGAGTAGGGTTTGAATTCTTCCCTCCTTTCTCTCTTATTCTTCCTATATATTGTAAAGGAGGGGCATTTTCAAAGGGTTGGTCATTGTTTCTCTCCTTCCCCCTCTCTCTTTCTTCCTTAGGGTAGAATGTGGATTCTAAGCCTCCTCTCTTGGCTTTGTAATGGAATTTTCTTGCCTCTTGCCCACTGATGATGTACTGTGTGAAATTTTGGAGAAATAAAATATGTTTCGTGATGCTTTTTGTCCATCCTTGCTTATTTTGTTGTCTCTTCTTTCCTCTCATCATTGCAGGGTATATTGTGCATACTCTGATGTTTATTGTAGGTTTTGGGAGTTTTGTTTAATGGGTTTTGAAGTGGTGTTCCTGTGTGAACTTCATCTCGATCTGTGGTGCATCTTGTCCACCCTCTCCTTTGCTCACCTCTCTCCACTTCAAGCGGTTTGCATTTGTGATCAGCCACTTCCTTTTACTAGTGTAGGCTCTCTTTCACTTTCTCTCTCTCCCTGTCTCCTTGGAATGGTTAGATTAGGATAGATATGTTTTTCCTGCACTAGATTAGCTTGTGGTAGGTAGTTTAGGAAGCAGAAACCAGCCTTCTCTAGAGTTCCATCTCAAGTACGCAAGTCCCACGGCTTGAGAGATGGTCCAATGTTGTGAAATCACATCGAATGTCCCATTTCAAACTCAAGGACATTTGGAGGTGTTGTGATTTCGCACTAACGATAGTCTTATCATTAGATTTAGGTAGAGGAATTGTCCTTCTCTAGAGGTATGTTTCAAGGTGAAAATCACACAACTTGGAGATAGTCCCATGTTGCCTCAAAATCCTAGGTTTTCTATGACTCAAGACAGGGTGAAATTTTGAGCTCTAATAGTGATATAAGGGTGTTAAGGTCAAGAAAATATTTGCAAGTTTCCAAGTCTCACTTTTTTACACTGAAAGGTGTATCTCCAATTAAGTTGAGTCATGGGGATTCTAACACATGGTAGAAGCATTAATGGTAGAAAATGATCGGTAGAGGATGTTGAGCATGGATCAATGTGTGCCACGGGATGTAGGGAGGTAAGAAAAATAAAAATAAACTCTAGGAGATGGATAATACGAAAATGAAAAACCCTAAACGATAGAAAATAGAGGCGAGTCATGCGAGTGGTAGAGGAGAGAGGTTGTGGAGGACAAAGTATACGATAGGATAGAGTATATGATATAGATCTCATGTCGAAAGAGTTGATGTTAAGTTTCCTCACTCAATAATCACGGTTTATTTACTAAAATGAACAAAAAACCAATAATATCAAGGGTTTGTTATTTTTACAATGCGTGGTCAAATGAATGGTTAGCTCAAAAGATGGGTGAAAAGGATGAAATGTACATCTAGGAGTCTATATTTTATATGTCACAGTAGAATTTGTAAAGGATGTTTGGTGTTTAGGTCGTATGAAACTCGATTTCCTCTTTTCCGATTATATATTTTTTGGGTATTGTGATTTTTGTGTTGCCTATGGTGGTTTCAAAATCCATGTATTCATTAATATTTTGGGTTTTTTATTTAAGCAATGTTTGTGCTAGTTTCAAAATATTTTTGTTAAACATATTTTGGATATTTTAATTTATGCACTACATGTCTTGGTTTCAAAATTTCGTATTTACAAGGAAGGTATATCTACTTATCCTATTACGTAATTTTAAATGGATCTCTCGGGAATAAGTGTTATGGGTGATTTAATTTGAGTGGTTTAGGTCGTCACGATGCTTGTTGTTGTTTTGTGGTTTTATTTTATGGTGGGTTTGAATATTTTTGATTTTTTTAATCAAACTTTCCTTCGAAAATAATAGACTAGAATTTTTCTTCTATGTCTACACAACAACTTCTTGTTCAACATATTCAAGGCTCAAGGAAGATGACAATTTTGGCAAAAAAAAAAGGATAAAGTTATGTTGGTTCTTAATGTAGATTTTTATGCCTGTGATATTAGAGGTTTTTCTTGTATGGAGATAAAGGAAAAAAAGGATATCTCATTATATTATGGATTTTTTTAGTATGCGGACAATTGAAGGGAATTTTTGTTAATAGTTTCATGGTTATCCCACCTTTGAAGAAGGGATGGTTAGAAGATCTCAAAAAACTTCATATCTTCCTAGTTTCTTTTCTTATCAAAACATGAATAGTATTTGATAACCATTACTTGGTATTCACAACATCAATGTATTTTCTCTATGTCCTGCAACACCATGAAGGGTGTCTGCAACACTCTATCAATCATATGTTTGCATTTTTGACTTGTTGCAATGTTAGAAAATACTCACAAACAGTGGGTTCCTTCCTTTGTTCTTTTATTTTCCTCTTTTTACTATCTTGTTGACCAGATTTTTCATCCTCCCTGGAGACAAATAACATATTGCATACAGACAACAACATCAGACTTAGAAATATATAGTCAATTTCACTTAATTCCTACTTCATTAGGAATCAGTTCTTGTAAAGTTTTCTTGAAAACCAACATATATGTCACTGAAAACTGCACCAATTCAACTTATGTTGACAAAATATAGGCACCCAAATTTGGAGTTAGCTAAACTACTCCAACCTTGTTGTTCACATTCCTAGAAAATGATATTGTGCAATAAAGACATGACATCAACTATATTAGTAGATTGGAAGTAATGTTATTGAAATCCATTCTCTCAAGAGTCTCATGCCTTGAAATAAAGACATGTCATCAATTAGATTATACATAATATTTATCCATTATTATCTATCAATTTATCAATATCTCAGTCTTTCATTGTTTAATCGAACATATATGTATCAAGATAGATTTAATGTATTGTAAATCCCATAAATCCTATTGATCACTTCTGAATTCCATTAATGTCACCAGGCCTCTAAAAAGGTTAGTAAAAAAATCTATTCTAATAGAATAAGAAGATAGAAACATTATAATTAGCTTGCAAAATTATAATGGAGGAGGCTAACTGCAAGTTTGGATAAATTTAAGGGTGTAGATATAAGAAAAGGGAATTAAGTGGACTTATATTACTACTAGAGATAATTCTCTTAATGGGTTGTTAAAATTCAATATATTGAGTTTTTAACCGAGTACATCCTCATGCTTTGAATCTATAATTAGTAACTTTCACCAATTCCAATTCAAATATTAGAGCCAACCATGCTAAACCCATGTCAAAGCATGAAAACACTAGTCTATATAATGAATATTGATAAATTATTCTATATGGTACAGATTAGTTCGAAGGTGATTTTATAAGCGAAACATATGTGACTTTAAGAACATGGTTTTAGCCACTTGTACATGTTGAAGGATATAAAAATTATGCTTATAACTTTTATATAGAGTTTACACCACCACCTATGAATAAATTCGGTGGCTAATGAATTACAAACTATAAACATTTGCGAGTTCTTAACATTTAGAAAATATTTTTTTGAACTGTGTGCGAAAAAACTCATATTCTTTGAAACCCATCATCAGGATGAGAATGAATCATTGATGAATTATTTTTTCTTTCCAAACGAGGAAGAAGTAATCTCTCCTTCTTCTTATCTTGACCCTCTCCAACTCCCTTCCCCACATATCAACAAAACCATCCATGATATATTCTTTGTTGGTCTATTGTGACTCCATCTTCCTTTAGAGCCTACTTCTAGCTCGGTGTGAATTCCATCTCATATAACCACTAGACAATAGTAGTAAGACCATGCAAGAAGGTTTCTTTCTCTAAAAAAATATATAAGACCAAAAAAACATGATATAATACAATATGTATACTCTAATGATGAATGAGAATGGTAAATGAGGGGGTCAAAGCATATAATTGTCCCACTTATTGTAGTTTTTGTATTTTCAAAAAAAAAATTGGAAACCAAAACATGACCAAGCACATATTAAATTACCAAACATGTATTTTTAAGACCTTATAAATACCAAGGTGCAGGACATGTAGAATTTACTCCGATTTTTTAAAGTTTTTATAGTATTTTTAAATATCTATTTACTAGTAAGATTTTAAAATATTTTTGGCCATCAAGTTGTACAAACTTATATGCTTTGACCTAGGGATGACCTTGAATAAAGTGAACTAAATAGGATAGGTAGTAAATAAATGCTTTTACATCAACTAAATTATCATTGTAGGTGATTTTTCTTTTAATAGTATATTTAGGACCATAGAGAACCTCTTTCACTAATGTTATAGGTTTATTTTTCGTCACCATTATTTTTTTCGTATCTTCACCATTATTTTTTATTGTAATGCGTAAAATCCTTACATGTCATTCAAAGATTCATATTCTTTTCAGCTAGGTAAAAGTAGAGTGAGAGTTGGGTTTGAGGTCATCTACTTAAAACTTAAAAATATGAATATGCAGGATTAACTTTACTATGTAATTAGTAGGTAGCATGAGGTCTTGAAAATTTCTAAATATTGTCTTTTAGTGCTTGTGAGTTTTATGTCAATGTGATCTATCTTATCTTGCTTTTTACTATCAGTCTTCTCTTCCAGCAGTTTAGGGCATAGGTGCATGATGTGTGTGAAATTAAAATGTGTATTTTAGAAAATTTGTAAGCAATCAACTTCATATTGGAAGTAAAATATGGTCCCTTTTTCACCTTACATATTACAAGTACCTTGTTATAGATTGTCTCACATAGCATTAACAATAATATCTAGAAGCAGATTGTCCTTTATCGAAATGATTCAAACAATTTGTATTCCTCACATCAATTTGTCTTGCAACTATTTTGGAAACAAATTTGGTTGTACTATGGGAGTCAACACATACTCAAATATGACTCTCAATTGTCTACCTCACATAATGCTGGAAATTTTTTTGTTTTTTTCCTTTCAGTTCATATCATTCAATACACATTTTTAATCTAGAAAAATGTCATGTCTCTCATATCCCAAGAAAACTTCTCCAACTTCGCATGTATTCCTAATATGAAAATTGCACTAGATTTGTTATGAGGCAAAAACATCATACTAATATTTACAAAATCTAATTTTTTTTTGTGTTGTCTAAAGATAAAAACAAATCTTAAAAATATTATCAAAATAAAATCGCAAAATCTGATTCTATAGGGTAGTATAACAATTAATCTTTATGACCACTTTTTGGATGTATAAATCAATGATTTGTAACCTTTCATGAATTATTAAAAATAAGATTCTATGAGGTAGTATAATGATTAATCCTTATGGTCTGGTTTGTGAGCATCATTTTCCGACAAGTTGAAATGCATGCCTTAAACACAAAAATTGAACCCTCTTTGTGGGAAGCTTTAGAGATTGAATGAAGATTTGTAAATCTGCACATAGAAGAAATAGGTAGTTCCTTATATCTAACTACAAGATGGAGCTCATTAGAGCTCATTAGTCTTCTATTGGTAACCATTAAAATACACATAGTCGAGATGGTAGAGCAAGTCAATGAATCATTTTCTAATTTGAAGCATTGAAACATAAGTGATATGCATCCAACAAGATATATGTTTAGAAAAATAAATACCATAAAATAAAATTAAACATTTTTTCTTTTAGACATCCATGAAAATAAACCCAAAACACATTGAAGATTTTTATAAGTGTGTAAAGAAAGACAATATTTACAACTACTAACAAAATTGTCCATAGAATTTACACATTCAAAAAATATAAATATTGTAATCAAATTGGGGAGACGCTACATTAAAAGTAATTTGCAACAAAATATCTTTGCACTTGGGTTCTCTTCTTCATTAGCGAGGGATTGAGCATTGTATATTATTGCCAAAACCTATACGTATACCAAACCATAATGTAACATTTTTTAATACAAAAAAATCAACAACGCTGTTGCATTTGGAATGAACTTATTATTTAAATAAGACTTGACAATACTTATGCATGGTATGTTTTTAATTCCTCTATCTTTCATTAATCTATTTAAAATATGAACTTCATCCCAATTGGACATTTATGCATAGATGTTTGAAAAAGAACATACGTTATGACTTTTGATTAGAATCCAACTCAAAAAGAAGGTCTACCATAAATTTCTTACAAATTTTCCGTGACTACTCATTTTCATGTTTTCACACATCATGCACCTATGTCCTAAACTGTTAGCAAGGGGAAGACCAAAAGTCACAAGCGAGATAAGACGATCACGGAAATTTCACAAGGATTTTTTTCTTTCCATGACAAATCAACTTCATAGGAATCAATTCAGACATAAAAGTGTTCAATTGTGTTTGTGATTTCCAATATCTCATATCCAACAATTTTCCTCTGTGTACACATTTATTGGGTTATGCCTTTTTAGTTTTCTTTGACTCGCTTAGATTTGAGAGAAAATGACCATTTTGATCGGGTATGGAAAAGAAGAAGTCAAACAAGTTAATTCTGTTCATTTTTTCAACAAATCAAGTTAAACTCGCTAGTAGTAGGAAGTGTAGAATGTTTTATATTTTGCAAATTCCTGTTCCTTGTTCTTGTTATACATCTCAACATTTATGTTAAAACAAAATTCTTAGTTTTACTCCTAATGTTATATTACTATTGATATAATGGTTCTAAAGAATTCAAAATTTAGGGTCAAAATAATATTTTATAAACATTTATTATTTCAGCTTACTATAACCATTTGTCTAAAAGCTAAACTTTAATTTTATGTTCAACCAATGGGACTATTAAAAATCAGGTTATATTGCCTCACAACGTGCTTATAGGTGTTATAAAAGAATCTATGGCTTACGTAGTGACAACTATCGAAATGAGGCGTTTTTTAGGTGCCTTCAAATTTGCGTGTGCTTTTCTATTACAATCATACAAAATAACAACGTAAGAGTTTCAAATAAAGTGCCAAATTTGACTATTTTAAAATAGTAATTTGTCCCTCTTCTAGGTTGCTATTTCAACATGCTTTAACTTGACATTCCATTATTTTGTTTATGTTTTGGCTGATAATTCGTATAATGTATGAATTCTAAATGGTTGAACTTGACATTTAAGCTTTGAACTCCATTATAGTACCCATTTTTTAGCACTTTTTAAAGGTTTATATACACATGTGAGCAATGTATTTAGGCATATTCTTGATAAATTCCAGAAAAGTAATGATCTAATGATGACATACAAATGTTTTAGAAACTAGCATACCAAACTACAAATGTTTATATTTTTACACACCAAAGAAAACAATATCGTTCAATATGATAGTTAGTTATTGTATAGAAGAGGAAATTTTATTGAAAAATTAAATTTATTTTTTTGGTTTAAACGTAGACATGGAAACAAACAGGTGTAAAAATTTAGAAGAATTAAATTCTTGTGTTATTTCACAATTTATTGCATTCAAAAGTGTTTTTATGTTTTCCATATTCGAATTTGGACATAATGTGTTTGGAGAATTTACGACTTGTTCCTTATACTAGTTGATATAAGAAAACAAAATAATTAGTGTTTGTGGGAGTGGAAATGAAAAATATAGCCACCCTTGTTAATACTAGCATGAAGGGGAATGTGCCTTTGTTGTTGGATGGATTCGTTATGTGCTAAGGGAGCTAGCTCCCCTATATAGCCACTTAAGCGTCTCGAAGTTGACGCGTTAGACTTTTTTGACGACAAGGTTTTTGAAGTTTCCTACCAATTGAAAAGCCTTCTTTTATCTCTTGCTTTTTGTGTAAGTATTCAAACTTGAATTGAACTACCTCAAATCGCTACTTGCCGTTGTAAACTCATGGTAGCGCTTTCACAAACTTTGTTTTGATTGTTGGTTGCCTAATTGTTTATTTTTTCCTTTTCATCTTGAAGAAATGAATGTAGTAATTTACTTACCCTCAATACTTCTTTCTAACTCCAAGCGCGTTGGCTATCACCCGGCCTTCGGTGTTGGGCGCTCACCCGAGGCACGCGCGGGCACCGAGCCCTCTTTTATATGAGCTTTGTGAGAAGGTTCGCCATTAATGGAGGATTATTTATAGAATCGAAGTACATTCACTTACTTAAAAAGGTAGAAGATGCAACTAACATATCTACACATTAATGCATCACATAAGCTAAATAACATTGTAAGAAGTATAATAAACTAGATCTGAGCCATGATAAGTCATATAACACGAGGGTTTACACCCATAAATAAGTATATCAAATGAAACCACACATGTATATTGATTTAAAAGAGTTATGGTAGCCACATTACAGTCAAAAGGGTCATCTCAGACCATATATATTAAACAAAAGACTTGTCTCCTACAAACCTTCTGATATGAGATCCTAACTATACTTTTTCCCATTTTATCCCTTGTTACAGATCCCAGTACCCATACATATGCTTATGGAATCCCTTACAACCCTCTAGCACTAAGTGCTCTAAACCCTAGCATTATTGCAGCACTTTATTACTCTATGTATTTGCACACAGTGTTCTCTCTCTCTCTCTCTCTCTCTCTCTCTCTCTCTCTCTCTCTCTCTTGTTGGTATCTTCTCTGCCCAAGCATTTCTTTATATAAGATCAGCACCCACCGCCATGCCTTCTCTAAGCATAGATCGCATGCCAAGTGTCGATGTGGTCCTCCATAGGTGAATTTTTATCCCTTTGCAAACCCTCCACTCTTTGTAATGATGTCTTAGGAATATTCCATGGGGTAATATCCTTTTCTTGGCCTCCAAGGCTCCAAGCTAGCACCTTATCCACTCATCACACCTAGTTGGGTCCTCACGATTTTTTCCTCAAGTGCCTCTAGAATGCCAAATATGGCTAAGTCCTTTAAACCCTCTTTCCTCCCACGTAAGCCTGGTTTCATTTAAACCCTTCTTAAACCCCTTTGTCATGTGTGCTTTCCCCTAAGTGCCCTTCTTCTCACTGGTCTTCCGTGCACCTCTTGGTACTTAGCCAATATTTAGGGTCCAACATCACCCCACACTACACGTGTTATCCGTCCTCGGAAAACATCCTGCTTCTTCAAAGAATAAAGAATAGTGGAACTGGAAAATCTGAATAAATAATGAAAGAATAGAAGAATTTACTATTGCTTTGGAGGAGTGGGAATTCCTTCTTCACGGTTGCCTCAATATTTTCCTAGGCATCTACCTCACCTACACTTGTTGAAGTAGGTCACCTACTAGAGTGCTCACTTCATCAAAACTTAATTTGTTGCTACTTAGATATTCACGTGTATCTAAATGCCTTCTAGTTCTTTGCTAAGATCGCCTAAAGATGTCCATTCTGATCTAGTGACTAATGTATATAGCTCCTATCCGATTCTTAATTTCTAACCCCATGTTAGAAATAAGGGATAAAATATGAAATCTCATACACTAATAGTAGTTAATACACAAAAAAGGATTGTGAGAGATCTCCAATATGCGTAATACGGTGTAAAGTAACACAACACAAAGAGATAGTATTTAAACGTGGTAGACACATATCTCCACCAATTTGGGCTGAAATCACCAAGAATCATTCTTTCCTCACAATTTATTACAAGCCACCGCTCTCTCAATAAAATACCACACATTTGTTTGGAGCTATGCTCAACAAACTCTGTAAGAAAACACACCCAAATTCAAAACACGTTTGTTATGTTACATGATGCATACTTCATATGCTATTACACATAAGTGAGCCTGGATCACCTTAAGTAGTTTTACAAAACCATGGGTCAATACCATGGGCTTCACAAACCAATCCCATAAACTTATGTATTAAAATATCACCTCTTTACAATGAGAAACAGTGTGTTTATAGATATTGATTTTTTTAAGGAAAAAAATCCAAATTTGTCCTTCAACCACTTGTAAGAGGCATTTGTGGAAAAATGATTACATTTACTTTAGGCTTTCAAATATGATCTTTAACACTTTCTCACATGAAAATAGATGCCATGCCTGAATTGCACTCCCACCACCATAAGGTTTTGATGCTTCAAACTTTTATGAACCTCAGCCAGGTTTTTATCACCTCTGCCTCTGTCTCCTTAGAATTTCTTTTAATTGAAATCCTTGAATCCACAATTTGTAGAAACCAATATGTGCTATTTCGCTTGTCTCAATGACAAAAGTTGTCATTATCGACCTCCGCCATTTTCAGTCGTGAATGTTATACTCAAGTGAAAGGGAGAGCTCTAACTGAATACCGAGTATGTTTCTCCCAATGTTAAGTTTTTCTTCCTCCTTCTCGACAAGAAATCTACCTCTTGTGGCATGAGGACGCCATGCAATACCGAGTCCACCTTTTGTGAAAATGAGGATGCGGGTCAAAGTTCTTCCAAGCATTCACAAGAATCAGTACTTTTCTTCTTTGCTAGCCGGGGCCAAGTCCCTCGGCGTGCTTTTGATTATGGCATCCTCGAAAAGTCTCTATCTTCTTATGGATCTCACACATCCTCCGCCTTTTATCCATCGAGTTCACGACTTAACCGTGCACTAATCAAAAAACTTTATATTTTTCTCCTTCTCTCTTTCATTCTTCTCTCTTCATTTTTTCTTCTCAAGCTGTTCCTTGCGTGGACCACCCTGCGACCCTTATTCTGTCATTTCTCACCGACTAGGACCTTACCATTTTCTTCATTTTTCACCTCCAAGAAGGTTTTTGCAAATTTTAACCTTTTCTAACTAAAGAATTCTTCGATGAGAGAGTGCGTTGGCCGAGGGGCCCCCAAAAACAATTTCTCATTAAATCAATAAATGTTGGGAATTCGCAATTAGAGGCATGTTTCAAAATTACCTTGAGGGGTGAATTTTCTTTCCTTCATTTCCATCTTCTCCTAGTTCTACCTTGAATTTGGGTTCACCTACTAAAGTAGGTAACCAACTAAGTGCTTTTCATCAAAATTCAATTTTTGCTCTTAGAATTTAATTTATCTAAGGACGTTGCCTTCTAAGGCACTTTCTTGTTAAGATCAACATGCGTGTAGTACCTTATTTAGTGACATTGATGTATATAGCTCCTTATGTTGATTCTTAATCGAACCACCACAAGGTTTCGATTGCTTCCAAATTTTTCTCAACCTCGGCTAGGATCTTATCACGCTCCACCTTATTGTTGCCTTTGTTATTTTCTTGAAATTCCTTCAGATCCACCTCATGCATAACAACCAATATGCTTGCTACCTTATCTCTGTCAACACAATTGTCATATACAGCCTCGGCCATTTACATGGTGATATTTATGTGGCAAGGAGCTCGGAATACTGAGTAACTGTCTCCCCAATATTAAGTTTTCTTCCTCCTTCTGGCATGCCATCACCTCTTCCACTCCAACTCAATGTGAGTGGCCACCTTTCCATGGTGAGGATGTGGGTCAAGTCTTCCAAGCATTGCATGGTTGACTCATATTTTTCTCAGGAGGGGCCAAGTCTGTGCTTCAAGATTATGGCATCTAAAATAATCTCTATCTTCTTATGGATCTTACACACCTTTCCTTTTCATCCCTCAACAGTGCCTTAATTATGCACTAATCAATTCCTTTTATTTTATCTCCTTATCTCTTTCAATGATCTCTTCATTTTTCTTCTCAAGCTCTTCCTCCAAGACCCTTATTCTGTCATTTCTCCCAAAGAGCCTCGCCTCAACTTCTACCGATACTTTTTTGAGCGTTGCAAACTTGCTCATCGGACAAGTTATTGTTGGGCATTCACCAGAGGGTTTACTCCCTTGGCATCTAGTATCTTCATCAATGCATCTCATGGTTGACCTTGAATTTGGGTTCATCAACATGGGACTCAAAATCCCAAGATAACATTTTCCTCATGCATGGGTACGCACCCTCTTCATCAAAAGAAGACCATGCAAGGAGTTGGTTTGAAGGCACGGTACTTTGAAACATACATGCGGTACCTTATTTGGATCATTAATGTAAGTCATTTCTTGTTCCTTGTGCCACTACTATGCCCTTTCCACCTATGTGTGCTACCTTTGGGAAGCTTACTGCTAAGTTGGGATCTCCACCCATGCTTCCATACTCCTTTCCCACACTTTCACTTTCCTCCATCTCCTTTAGTACTTCTTCATTGGCATTCAGTGCTCCACCTCTTGATCCACCAAGTCCTTTATAATGCCTTTACCTCCCTCTCTATGGCATCCTCTATCTTCTCCTTAGTCAGTTTGGAGTCTTTTGATCCTTCATGTTTACTTCTTCACTTCCCCCTTTCATGAGCACCTCCTCATCCTCATCCTTCTCTTCATTTCCCTCTTCCTCTTGACTCATGTACATCATACACAGGATGGTTCTGAGCCTCACCATGCTCTTCATCATCCTCATCACCTTTTCGGCCTCCATGCTCTCTGTTTCTTCTAAGTCCACCTTTTCTGTTACTTTTTCTTCTTCCTAACTGGTGATTCCAATATAGGAGACTTTTCTTTTCTTCTTCCCTAGGTGACTCCTTTCTTTCCAGTGATTCTTCTTTTGCAGGGGCTTTCTCTTTCTCTAGGCACTCTTCCTCAGGTGTCTTATCTTTCTCTTTTGTGGGGACTTCTTCCTTCGTGCATAGGTGTTTGGTTTTTGCACCCGACTCCTATGTGCACCTACAAACTACACATCATATGTGTACTTGGTGCTTTTTTCTCAAGCCTCCTCTCTCTCCCTTTTCCTTGGTGTGGCCTTCTTCCTTATGGTGGGGTCTTCTAGGATAGAGACATCATTTTCAATGTAAGTTCCTTTCTCATACTTAGGCCTTATACATAGGTATACCCTTGTTGTGGTCCTCCCAAAAATAGGAAATGTCACTAGCTTCAACATATGTACGTCATGGGAGACATACTTCTCCACATAGGCATGCTTCTTTGGATATATCAATGTTTTGCATAGCTCATGGTAATCTTGGTCTACCATGTGTACTGAGGTCAAACCTTAGCTTCTTTTCCTCTTTGAATCGATTGACCCGACCTGAAGTATTGTGTTGTGAAGGAGAATGGAAATTTTCACCAAGGACCCTTGCACCATCTTTCAAGTAAACCTACCAATACAAAATGTTGGTACATGGAAAATTCAGCCTTGCCTTGTAGTAAAATAGGTAACTTACTCGGGTATTCTCCATTCAGCATCGAATGTCACATGCATCCACTTATACCATTTTTCTAGGCATGCCTTGTGGGTGGCCATCATGGTGTCACAAGTGTATTTCTCAAATATTTTGGCAGGGGAAGGGTTCTCATCTGGGTATTCCCAAACAAATTTATCTAGCCCATCGGGCACTCCAATCTCTGAAAAGATAATGGTAAGGAGGACATTACCAAACATGATCTTTTCTCCATCGTGCATGCGTGTTGATGATTTCTTCTGCTATGAAAGTCGATAGGTTATAGATGGTCCCCTCCGAGATCTTATGGAAAATGTTCAACCAAGCCTTGTTGATCTGTGTCCATCTCTCCTACCCATTCAACTTTGTGACCAAGCACATGGCCATCCTCATTACAGGTCAAAAATCACAAAAATGTCAAAGTAGCATGAACCCTTCTTGTAGTCATAAGCTTCAATGTCTTCTTAATGGCCTCCTTATCATCCAAGTCATCATCTAATGATTCTCCTTCACAAATAAGACCGATAAACTTAGAAATCAGTTGGGGAGTTATTCACATCCTTCATCCTGTGAAGTAGAAGTGGTCTTCATGTACGTGACATTAACCACTGGTATAGTCACTCAGGTTTTCAAATAGGGCAACTCATAGAGTTGTAATAACCCAAATCCTTCTCCATTTTCACCTTTACCTCATCATCATAGATAGGCATTCCATCTGGTGTCCTCTTATCTAGGGGTGAACCAAGTTCCAATGCCATCTCATTCTCTGTGGTGCTCGTTTGATGGTTGTAGTCACTCATGGCCATCTTTCTAACATGAGACACCCATTCTTTTCCAAGTAATACGTCATTGTCTGGATATTACATCTCCATGTACCATTCTTCATTGAAACTAGTGGAAATAACTTGTTTCCCCTTGCCCTTTCCCTTCTTTGGTGAAACATTTGTTACTTTCCTTGGTGTCATTTCTCCATCGGGTCACTTAAAATTTCTTCCTTTCTCCTAATCCTAGCTCTTCTCAACTTTGTGGCTCTACTCCTTTTAAAAATCCCTTCAATCATGTGCCCTAGCTACAGAACCCTAACCTAGAAAACCCTTTTTCCACAAGATGGCATAATCACTCATGGGATTCTTCCACAACCTTCTCCACTCACACCCATGTACTCTTTTTCCACTCGATTCACTTGATCAAACTAGCTATGCATGCATAAATATTTCACAACCCTTTTTTTCACACAAATTTTCTTCAAGGATTCCCTAGTTCACAGAGCTCTTTGATAACACAAATACAAGGTAAACAATAATGCACCCCACCTTCTACTTATAGCTTTTTATTTTTTTCGTAATAAATGTCATGCCACCTACTAATGTACTTTTGCATTAAAGGTGGATTTTTCTAATGCCAACCTTCAATGCTTTTACCCCCACACCCAATCTTACGTGAAAACTTCTACAACCTTATGGCGTGTAAAACCCTTACTGACCAAGATCCTTACGCGTGTGCTTTCAATGCCTAAGGCACTTCTTCTATCCTTATCCTGATTTTTGACATCGCCTACCTCATGTTGTTCCTGTGCTTCTCACCCTTGTACATGGTTTTTGTAAAGCCTTTCTGACACCAAACTCCTCATGTTCACCTTTTCTATGCACATGCTCTTCCAATCTACATGCTTTTGATCCTTCAACCCAGGCCATCAAAACACAACTTCCAATACCAACTTCTAGTACTTGTCACATCACTTCACCCCACACAAAAATAGATGTGTAGTCCTCTACACATAGAAAATTTTTGAAATTGTAAGTGGCTACTGCGGTGCACAACGCACACACAAAAATAAAAATAAAGGGAACAAGCAAACGAGAAAATGGAAACACAAAGAAAGGAAATGGCATTAAAGTAAAACCTAGGCTAACTGGAAATATTGCCTTATTTACAAACACAAAGAAGACTTATTTATAGTAGGGCTTCAACCTACTCCCATTGAAATGGCACAAACCATGTTCCATCTAGCGCTTGTAACTGAAAGCACCTGAATCAAGTATATAGGATACAATGTATGGGCCCATCCAATGGACTTTGAATTTCCCAGATGGTACAAAAACTTGGAATCATATAATAGAACCATCTACCCAACCTCAAATTATTTGTTCTTGATGTGTCTATCATGTCATGCCTTCTTCCTAGGATTTTTCTATTTTTTGACTCCAAGCAATATCCCACCTCTCATCTAACTGCATTAACTTATCAATCCTCTCCTCAAGTACTTTTTCATCATCTAATCCTCATGCATGCTATATGTAGTGATGGTAACATGAATTCAATAGGTAACACTACTTCCACACCAAACACCAATTGAAAAGGTGTGGCCTTGTTCAATCTTTTATAAGTAGTCTAGTATGACCATAACACAACAAACTTTATCATCCCAATCCTTTCTTCCCACATCACAAATATTGGTTAACATGTGATTCATAATTTTGTTAAATGCCTCAAGATCCCATTAGCTTGTGGGTGATAAGGGGTAGTCTTGTGGTGGGCTACCATGAATTCTTTCCAACAAAATCCTAATTGTCTCATTCAAGAAATGAGTACCCCTATCACTTGTTAAACTCAACGGACATCCATATCTATTGATTATGTTTTCCCATAAGAACCTAGTTGTTGTTATCATTGTGCAATCCCTTATAGGCACCACTTCTTCCCACCTTGTAAGATAATTTGTGCATGTAATGATATAGTGTGAACATGTCCTTTGTGCGGCTAGAAATAGGGCCTATGAATTCAATTTCCCACTTCTCAAATGGTTCTGCACTAGGAAATTGGTCTTAATGGCATTTCATCTCTTTTCCCTGGTTTACCAAGGCACTGGAAGTGGTCACAGGCCTTGCAATACTCAATACAATCCTTGTAAATATTTCCCACCAAAAACCTACTAGAAGGATCTTGTGTGGGTTGCATTCCCTACATAGTGTCCTCCTCTACAATTCCACCATGTGCTTCCTCCATGATTGCAACTGTTCATGTTCTAACATGCACAGTGCAAAACCTCATCATGGCCTAGCTTGTATAAGTCTCCACTAATTAACATGTAGGGCGCGGCACGTATGGCTAACTACTTCCTTTCCAAAGTCTTCATTCCCTCTAGTGCCACACCTATCTTGAGAAATACAAACAATATCTTCCAAGTCAGAGGGTGTGCACCATAATCTAAATAGTTGTGCATCTGGGCATTGTATCCTCAATGCTTTGCATGTCCTCCCCTAGAGTCAATCCTTGATAAATGGTCAAGTCCTAAATTACTCTTACCTGGTTTCACAACAACCATAAACTCAAACTCTTGAAACAACAAGACCCATGACATATGCACCCTTGTAAAATGGGCTTGTTTACCAAGTACTTCAATGTCATGTGGTCTATGTAGAATGTAAAGGGTGTTGCCAACAGATACTACTTGAATTTGTGCAGCGTGTAGATCATTGACAATGCTTTCACGCTCAGTAGTAGTATAGTTCTATTCTGCTATAGGGGTTAACTTTCTACTAGAAAAACACAAGGGGTGGTCAATAACTCCCTCTCTAGGTTGTGCTAATATTTCCCCAATCGCCATTCCTGAAGCATCAACATGTACATGGAATGGCTTATCCCATAAGAAGGAAAGTGTAATATGGGTGCAGTGATAAGCTTATTCTTCAATGTATCAAACATCATTTCTTTGTGTCTCTCCCCAATGAAATGCACTTTCACGTTTTTTAGCAACTTTTCCCGATGGCGTGGAGATCTTGGCATACCCTTAATAAATTTATAGTAATACCCTATATGCCTAAGGAATTCATACACTTTGTACTCTGGATTGCCAGAGGTTCCCAAAATCCCATAATAACGGTGGTAAACTTTTATAGTGATCCACCGGCAAAGCCTTGTGTTTCCACACCATGTGATACGCACTCCACTAAAGGGTTACCAATAAGAGTAGGAAAACACATTTCTTAATGTTGATGGAGATCCTGAAGCTGGATGACATCTTACAAACATCAACAACCTTGAGATTAAGTCATAATAATCCCTCACTAATCCATATACTACTTAATCATTAAGGTAGACTTAAAAAAACTTATGGATTAAGTCTCAGAATGCCTACACCATGCTGAGATTGAAAATATATTTGTTAGATAGGTCGTGGGGAAACAAAGGCCAGCGATCAATGCTGTGCAGCATAGGCCCTCTTTGAGACAACAAAGCAAAAGCCCGGTTTATTGCCTAATCCTATCAAGCGAGACCAGCCTGTGAAAATGTAGAGGCCTGGGGATCTCATCCCCAAAGTAGAGGTAGCCTGAACAGTGAATAAAAATGTAAGTGAGGGAAAGAATTCGGAGGAGGGCAGATCTAAAGCGAAGAAAAGAAAAGAATTCCAAGACAGGAGAAGGCTCGGAAGGTTTATGCTTGGGGCTGGCAGTAAACAGAGCCAAACTTACTTGCATCTGTATACAACAAAGCAATAACATGATAGAACATATGATGATAACAAGAAGGAATCCATGACAGAAACATGTAGAAACATAGACTAACTTAAGAAAGATCTAATGTAAATAACACATATATTGATACTGAAGTCCTGAACATATATATTAACATCTCTTTTGTTACAAGGAAGCACAAAGTCTTTCTCTCTTCACTCCTTTTTTCATACAAAAATCCACCGGAATACAACAAGTATTCTAGTATTTATAGACAGAAGAGGAGGAAGAAGACGAAAACAAACCAACCACTTTACTGAAAATATCTACAAAATATCTAAAAAGTCAAAAGTTGACTTTGGAAAAGTTTTTTTGGATAGCAGCATCTCACATGATGCAACTTTATGGATGATGCTGCTACATTAGTATAACATACTTTTAAATATTTACTAGCCAAAATGATCGAAAGTGTACATAAGAGGAAACTTCTCCCTCGTCATCTCTTGGCTTAAACAGTAATGTCTTTATTTCTTATCGTGAGAGGCTGATGTGACATTGAGCTCGTGTATTCACATAAACTTGCAGTGATGATAGTCGAGAGTTGATTAAGATCTGGACTCCCTTGCAGAATGGTAACCCGATAAGTTTCCAAGTTTCCTGTATATACTCTTCACATGCCTCGATCAAGAGTCCAGTAATGAAATCGTGGCAAGCCAGGATAGGTTATGATTGATTCTTGGTCAAGAGTGATCTACAGTGCTAAACCTTGAGTTGTGATAACCTTGAAGAGTCGGACTGTATCATCTACCTCCTCTGAGCTTAATGATTCTTTGAAAATTTTGTAGAACACTTTTTGTAACCAATCATTGCTCATGTCAGGACATTTTTGTTATCTAGGGCTTCATCCTTGATTTTATCCTGATCCTCTCTGAGTGATATAGTCCACTTGATCAACCTGGTAATCCAATGCAATGTAGGATTCATGTTAGGTAGCTCACGTGTTTGAATGATGCCGACCTTTGTTAGTGTCATTATGGTAGCAACGATCAGCTATTGCTTGGGAATGTTTTATATTCACAAATCTCGCGTTATCCCGACTCCTCGAGAGAGGGATCCTCGCCACTTGCCAGTAGCTCCTTATTTTCTTGGACCTATATCCTGGTAGAGTCCACCTGTGAATTTCTTGATTATTTTCCTCACCATCTCTACGAGGATTCACCTCTCTGTCTAGGGAACACTTGTGCCACCTTTGTTCACCCGATTTTGAAACATGTTCGTTTAATCTTCATCTGGTACCGAGACCCGGTAGGTTCAGAGCGCGGTCTGAGGTGGAGCATTGCCCATTCTCTCTACAATGCTTGGAGGAGACGTTTGTCATTGCTCCTCTAAGTATTCTCTTCTCCTCTTTTCTTCACCCGAATATTTTGCTGTGAGCATAATTGCCCAGCAGGATTCTCGGATGAGGGTTCCCATCGCTGACTTGGAGTCAACATATAGTACGCAGGAGACCAAATCTTTCTTTTCTTTTTTGGGCAACTGGATATACGATCTCCATGACTCTCTCTCCTGTTCCATTCTTAGAGAAGCGAGTTATATCTTTCACTTCTTTGGTCCCTTCTCTCTGAATGACAGAGAATTCCATGGGTGTGATGGGAACCTTTACTCTTTGGAGTTGACCCCCATAGTGGAAATCCGAACGCTGAGACTGCATGGGAGAAGGAGTAGAGGGATGGGAAGAAGAAGCAGTGGAAAGGGAAGCAAGCTGGAAGACGCGCAGGAAAGAACATGTTGAGACACTTGGTGATGGCATCGGCATGAGCCAAACTGACATTAAGTGATTGCATGGGACTGGAGTTACTTCTAGGGAACAGTGACATGTTGAGGTGGAAGGGATCTATAATGGAATGGAGGGAAATACTCAGCTTATTGTGATCCGCAAGAGGAGGAGGAAGACAAGAGGGTGGGAGATGGAAGGGAGGAAGTTAAGAGAAGAAGACAGAAACATCCATCGGAATAGATGTTTCCAATGATAGCGAGGGGAGGAGAAGGAGTGGAAGGAAGGAATGGTGCGGTACACTCAAATTTAGTTATAACATCGTGACCACATCCCCAGTGGACGTATTCAATAAAACCGGTGGTCTCTTCTCTTCTTTTACGGGAGACACCAGGTTCGACCACTTGCTTCCTGCTGAAGTAGTAGGAGGGATTTTAGGAGTTTCTTCCTCGTTTGCTTGGTTCTCCCTCCTTATCTTTTCTTTTCCTTTTAGCACCTAGGCTAGCTTGGAGGTGCTTACTACTGAAGGAGAAGTAGTAAAATCTACCTTGAGGTAGGTGAGACCATTACATTTACACTAATGTTTGAAAGCGCTGTGTTGCAAAGCGTGGGCTTGACCCTTTTCTGTGAATGGTCTTTGGTTGCCTTGGCTGCATCCGATCTCTGCGGAATAGCTGATCGTCCCCATCCATGTCAAGGTAAACTTGATCAATTTCTTGATCAGGCTCTTGGAATCCTTTTGGAATGATGAAGCTACACCATAACGAATGATTTCTTCAGAGCCATCCTAGAGTGATCCTTTCACTTGATATCTATTTCTGTAGGTCAAAGTCGATGTAGATGTCCTTTGATCTTAGAATGGATGTGGATCAATTTTTCCTTGAG
>CM031239.1:947635203-947752683 GCA_018340775.1 Taxus wallichiana var. yunnanensis | reverse complement strand
ACATGGTCTCTTATATATAAATTTTGAGCATAGTGTAAAGATGAAATTTCAAAGTTAACCCTTTGATATTTACTCAAAGAAAATCCCCTTTAGAATAGTGTGGATCTCCAAAAGCTAACCATATTGTTTGTGGCTTTTCAATTGCATGATGTTTGAGTCACATTCCCTTTCTTTTAATGAATTTTTGGGAGTCACTTTTCCTTTTATCTCGCCTTCCATCTTTTATCTCTTTAGAAGAAATAAGCCAATGACTCTAGTGGGTATGTTAAATATAGTACCACTAGTTGTCAAAATCAAAGTCAACATTTATCATTTTCACACTTAAAATTTAGAAAAAAGGTAGCCAATAACACAAGTCACATCTACAAATCAACCAATAAAATAACGACACGCACCTTGTTTCAAAAGATGATTTTATTCACAAGTAATGGCTCATATTAATTTTCTTTGTATTCAAAAGTACCTAATTTAAATCTCTTAAAAATATATTTTCCACATAATTTAAATATGACAACCCCTTTTGAGTAATTTAAATCTCTTAAAAATATATTTTCTACATAATTTAATTATGACGGCCCCTTTTTGAGTTCAGGATCGTCGGCTCCATTCCCCTATTACATGTTTGTTTTTATTTGAATTTGAGAATCTTAAAAAAAAGAAAAACTTTACTTCTCCGAATTCTTATTATAATCCATGATCCCAATTTTTTGAACAATACAACCAGCCAGCTTGTTGCTTATATGGACATCTGAAATTCAAGGGCATTGACAAATATTAAATTATAGTTGCATTATGAAGAATCAAGAAATCATTATGAACATCGAGATATATGAATATAAAAATAAATAAATAATTGGAAGAAACACAGATCCTATCTAACGTAGACAAAATCATCCGAAAACATTAGGAAATGAAAACCAATGTTTTGCTGAGCCATATTAATAATATTAGTTCTTTCTACAACTCTAAAATCCTCATATAAAGAAACCTCTGATTATCTGAAAATACAGAGGAAACGACAACACATGATTAAATCAGACAGAGGAAACAGCTGCAGCAGCGCTAAATGTGAGGAAGGCGATGAAACTGATTTCGTGTAATTACTTTGAAGTTGCGCTGAGCTGGGCAGATGCACCGCCACGCGATCACCGCCTTCCCTGATTTCAATGAACGAGAACACCACTTCTTTTCCCCAGTATTACTAATACAAGAAATGAAACGATGAAACAAGTTATACAGACAGAGTTTCGAACCCCTGCCCTTGCTTTTACAAAAACTCCTCGCCGACTCAATATAACGAGTTATAAGCAATTTTTCATTGGAATTGCTCATTTCGCCCACTTCCGAAAACCTATAACAGAACAGTAGCAGAGAGAAAACGCAGGTTACCTCAAACAAAAAGCTACAATATTTTGAACAAACGGTGGTAATTACATATAGAAGCGGGACCTGAGTTTTTTTGTGCAATGAAAAGTGTTGGCACGTGTATACCTGTGTTTTGCTCGTACCCCGGATGGATGAGAAATGGATGTCTTATATTTTTATATGGCAAACAAAGCAGGACGTACGTGTAGCACATTATAAAACGTGTCGACAATTAACATGCGCAATAAAGTGAAAAGGGCGGTTCGTATGAGCACGCCGACTTCTATTCGCCTCATAATGTAAATATAGTACAAAGTCCTCTCGGATAAGATGTACACTCATTGATTTATTTGTTAAAATTAATTTTTGAAATGGAATATTTTCTGGGAGAGAAAAAAATTTAAAAATTAAATGAAAGAAATGGTTTTAAGAGAGCTCATATTTGATATTTGTTTTGGACATTTTTGTCTATTTTAACCGTATTTTACACAATGTAAAATTATCAGTCTATCTCTATTTTTTTTATATTGATGAAAAGATCTTATATTATATTAAATGCAAAATGATACAAGATTCTCTCAACAAAAAAAAGTGGGTGGTATGAGAGCATGCACCAAACCCACAAGCACACTAGGCCAAACCTAGCAAAACAACAAAGCAACAACTACATGGGCATCCAAGGAAGACCAAAAACAAAGTTACTCTCGCTCTAACGCGTAATGAGAAACAAGAGGCTCAAAGTACGCCATCTTCTCCTTAGATCACGTGACAACACCCATGATGCCTCTTTGCCGGGTGCCAATTCGAGCCGAGGATCAAGGCGCGGGCTATCCTAATTGGGGTCGAGTCAAAAGACTCAGATACATGTGTCCGCTTGGCACCACCGCCAGTAGGGGGAATTTTGACCATCATATCTTCTAGATGATCTCTCGGCCGGCGCTAAAAATGGTCGCCACCCTTTAGGCCACGGAGAAACCCTTTTGTTCTTCTCTTGTTTATTCCGATTGAATGACAACGGCAAGCCACCTCAAGGTGCCTAGTGTGATGGTAAAACCGATAGCAAAAGGTTGCGTTCTCATAATCAAGAGTTTGAATCCACTTGAAGTCATCATGGATTAATTCCAACTTGTCCAAAAGCCCTATGCTGAAATCCACCTCAACACAAAGACGAGCATAAGTGAACAACCGTTTCTTAGACCACTCATCATCCATCTTGATGAAATGACCTAGAGAGTCACTAATAACAACACAAACATAGAGTGCCAAAAGGGGAGAGGAAGATTGGGGAGGTGAACCCAAACTGACATTTTGAAACTACCATAGTATAAGGATCAAAATCTAAAAACTAGGGAATAAGAAAAATACCAGCCCTACCCCAGAAACCAAGGACCCTCATTGAAAATCCATTGACAATCTATAGGAGAGAGGAAGTGAACAATAAAAAAAATTGCGCATAATTGAATCTAACAGTCACTGGTTCAAGTAGAAAGGATCCAGTTATGTAGATCTTCAGATCAGGGCCAAAAACCATTAAAGTGACATGTAAGGGTAGAATCTTGGAGGGCGGAGATAGATTCAGTTACCTCTGAACATGAAATTGTAATCACAAGAGTAACCTCTACTTTTTCCATGATGTATGGCGACCCGAGAGTTGATGTGTTTTGTCCCGAATAACCAGCAGCGGCAGCCAGGAAGGATTTATTTGCAATTGAAGCAGTAGAGTCACCACCTGTGTTTTGATAATTGTTGCCGCTTTAAACAAGTGTCCCCTGCCTCCCTGTTTCTACAACCTTCTATTGTCTTACACCACCACCTCCATCCCCATCCCCTCTAATGTGCAGACCGTCACGGTAATGAGACACATGTCGGCTAGGGCATGGGCTAGGTTTGATTTTCTCATCGCCAAACTATGCTCTCTTATGACATTTGAACTTGAAAAAACCATCATTGTTAATATGAACACATTCAATATAAATATAAGTGTAACATTACATAGATATTTAAACAAGGCCAAGAATGTGGATCCCGCCTGCAGGAGGAAAATGTTACCATCAAGTAGCCCTAAAGATCTCATTGCACAAATGTCCATATGATTCGGTTGGGAAGGGTTTAAACTCCAAAGCAAAAATTACATGGAGGATTGATGTTTCCAGAAACGGAAAACCATTTGCGATTTCGACACTAGGTTTTCCCCTTGATTATACGCCTATTTTTTCTTACTGGTATTAGAGAGAGCTGGATGATTTAGCATAATTCTCATAAAATCAAGAGAAGAAGAAGAAACACAATGTGAGAAAAGAACAGGTAAAGGTTAACCGTATGGGCTTTAACCTTTACCAAAACATAGTGAGAAAAGAGCAGCTTATAAAATTGGTTCCAATCACACAGAATTCATACGATCTTATATTTCTGATAGAGAATCATAGAACACCATATCCAACTACATCCTTGGGTACAAGACGAACACAACAAATGATGTTGTATTTCTCAACATTCCAAGCAGAGGTGTTTGGGAGGGAACATTTTTGTTCACATCTCGAACTCTTTAGTTGCTTTGTTGTCGTCGCTAAGTGAATGATGATACATACCATTTCTTCCATGACTTTCATGTGAACAATGCGGTTTGGTATGATAATGTTGTAATGTCTGTATATTAGGACGACCATCCACAAGGACTTCACCTTCAAAAATAGGAATTTCAGATCGCATGCACCGCTAGAAAGCGATACCATCGACGGACTGAATGCATTGTCTCAGTGTATGTGATTATAGATTAGTTCAACTGTGACCAATCAATAAATGTTGATCTTTCTGTGGCCAATCAAGTGCACTCTTACCTAGTGAACATAGTCCAAATAGTTCATACGGGCATGTTAGATAGTCCAAATACTGCGCATTTTGAAAGGTGAGATACTAGCAGGACATGTTTCATTCTCCACATTCGTAACGTTTTCAAATTCATGGCCATGGAAGGAGTTGCACTTTTCCTCGGCATTGTCAATGTGGAATACAAAGTGTTTACCAGTGTTATTAGCTCATAACGATGTTGACAAGACCATTTACAACACTCGGTTGGATTTTGAATTGGCAAGCATTGTAGCATGAGATGTTGGCCTCGGCACGAGAGTGGTAGGGGAAAAAAAATTATGCCATGTATTTGAGCAGAATTGGAGTGACTTTAGGCGGTGCTTGGGAATTGGGATTGGAACCTTGGCTCATAATTTCAAAAAAATCACTTAAGACCCCGTTATTAACAAATCACAACACCCTTATGTTTACACAAGTGCATATACTTGAGCTCACAATGTGATTGGATAACATGGGTACTATCTCCAAGTTGTGGGACTTGTTACTTGAGATAGACCTCCAGAGAAAGTTGGTTCTTACTCCTAAACTACCTACCACAATCTACTCTAATGCAGGTAAGACTATCTTTCCTAATCTAACTTTCCAAGGGACCAAGGAGAGAGAATGCATGAAAATGAAATCCTACACTAAAGTGGTGATACACCAGAAAGGAAGGGTGTGAGAGTAGTCTTCCAATGTGTGAAAAATAGAAGTAAAATGCATACTAGAAGGGGTGATAACAGTTCTCCACAATCTAGCAAAATGCATTCACAACAACATCTCAAACATACACAATGATAATAGATCCCTACTTTAGCATAAAAATAGACACAATATTCTTGTAATGAAGGTTGAAAGGGCAAGAAGAGTGCAAACAAACACAACATGGGAAGATGCATCCACAAACTTGTATTTTATTGCTTCATGATATGCACAATTCAATCTATTACAAGATAAGGGCCTGGATCACCATGCAAGGAGTCCACTACAAGGGCCTGTAGCACATTGGCTTCACAAAGAAATTTTGATGAGCTTTGCTACCACTAAAAATCTCCCCTACAATGAGCCCAACACTCCAATTTATAGGAAAATGAGAAGAGAGAGAGAAGGGGAAAATGGAAATCCCGAAATATGTCCTTCAACCACTTATAAGAGGCACTAAATGGATTGAAATTATTATATGTTACTTGCAAAAGATTCCCCATACTGTCCCAGTGCCTGCAAAGAGAGAAATAATGATGACCATGCCTCTTAATTGCACTCCCAACTACCAAATAAAACATTGTCATGAACCCGGCCACGTTTTATGAAAAATCCCCATCTATTTCTTATCAAATCTAAAATTTATTTATTTTTGTGCATCGGGCTCAAGCCATGATTCCAACGGTGCCAATTTTGTGCAATTTTGTTGAGAAATGTAAAAGTTATGGCCTTTCGAGCGAGCAGCTATTTTGGGTCTGCATGTGTGTTTTCTGTCAGTTTGAAGTTCGGGAGGTCAGAATTTGACTTTTCCTTTGAATTACGGGTATTGTGGAAAAATTAGGTCAGTGTGTCTAGCTGTCCTAGAAAATTTTATCCGCATCGCCCGATTTAGGCTTCCTTTTGCGGCGATTTCACCTTTACGTGTCACGCATATTTTTTCTCGACTGCCTCGAACACAAATCTCTACACCATCCGTAATAGACTAACTTTGCGGAAAATCAGATGATTCACATCTCGTGCGTACTTTTTCCTGGCTATCCCATACCGCAGACCAAAAACTTCCACTTTTTCCTATTTTTTACCTTGCATGCCATCTCAAGCTGCGTGTTCCGACGTCCCAACCGCCCTGTGACTGCCGGGATAAAACATTTTGACTTTACCGATTCCTTTGTATTTCAGCTCCAAACTTGGTATGACGAACCTTGGTATGACCCGCACTGGTACGACCCATAACCTTCAAACCCGCAATGCATTAAAACAAGCCTGCGACTTCATTTTTTGCATTTTTTAAATTTTTTTCTAACTCGTTGGGATTTTTCTTGGATGGGAGAGTTAGAGAGAAGCCAAAGGGACCCCAAAAACATGATTTTGGGCATTGAATCAATCTACTTGCTCGGGACTAAAGAATCTAATGCATGTTATCAAAATTTACCTCAAGGGGTGAATTTTAGATAACATACCCCAAAGAAGTGGATGAGGCTTACAATGACGGTGGACAAAAATACGAAGCAAAGGAGAAAGCACTGGTGCCTCTTCCTCAAGCAGTCATCATAAGCATAACAATGGAAGAAAAAGTAATAGAAGTTGGTGTTGACAGCCAGTTTATATATCAAACTCATCATGACCCCACTGGGTCTCACATAATCAATTACTTCTTTTGGATTGGTGAGAAGCCATGAATGGTTCAAGATCATTCCCAAGCTATCAATGTTAGAGAGGGAATCAATTACAACAAGGATGGAGTGATCACAAAGTTGTTTGGGGAAGCTAAATATCTAATACTTCCTATAACTCCCAAGTCATTCATCAGCTGCGAATGGATGATATTACCCAAAGGCAACTACGCTCCCGGTATAGAGGATTTGATTTCATTAAATGGTTGGAACAAGATTATAAGTTTGAATATTATTTTTACATATTTCCTTTAGAATACACCATAAGGACGATTAAGTTTGAGTATGTAGAAACAAAGATAGCTATTGTTATGGACAAGAAGTGTATAAGCCTGCAAATGTATCATGACCTTCCCAAGGAATTACATGGATTCCTCAGGTATGAAGTGGAAGGCATCGGAGGAGAATAATCTATAGGCCTTGCCAAAGGATACTCATTGTCATTGAAAACTAGCGGTTTACATGCCAAAGAGACAACCTGGGTTATTGATGGCAGCACATTGGAAGATGATTCAATTAATGTTGGGAAGGATTTTGTAAACGTAGGTGGCATCACCATTCATGTCCTCAGCCCAAAATTCAATAGGTTGTAATCTCCTCTGCAGGAGGGTTTCCATAGTATATTTGGAGTCTCAGCAAGCATTACTCCAGTCAATAAACGTTGGTGAATGGATCGATAAGAATGAATCTCCAACAATATCTAGACAATATGGCTCAAATGCAAAATCATGTTATGTCTTCTTAGAGAGAGTGAAGGGACTATGGGCTTGGGACGAATACTCTTCTTCTCGCTTCCTCTGTGCGGAGTTGTCCTAAAATAAGTACCATTATGGGTTAAATTTGGCT
Source organism: Taxus wallichiana var. yunnanensis (assembly GCA_018340775.1). Classification (NCBI taxonomy): domain Eukaryota; kingdom Viridiplantae; phylum Streptophyta; class Pinopsida; order Cupressales; family Taxaceae; genus Taxus; species Taxus wallichiana. The sequence continues at coordinate 947,745,250 of CM031239.1, read as the reverse complement.
CGCACACGGACATAAATATGTAACCGTAATATCTCCTCATTTTACCATATACAAATTGATTGATATGGATCTATATTTGTATCTCAAGCGAGTTCAATCATCTCTAAGAGGAAACTATTTCCCACCGCTATTATTTTTATTTCTTCAATGGAGATGAACTCGACATTGATTTAGAGTTGTACTTGCAACATATATTGTAATATGTCAAAGCATTTCATAATTATAATTTTTTAACTATAGTATATGAAAAATATGAATATTCATGTTTTTATTAATATAAAATTCTTGAGATGGCTATAATTTATTTTCAACCAATCAGAAAAATCAAATCAGTTTTTTTGAAAAAATCAAATAAATATATAATTTTGAAAAACTATATACAAATGAAATCAAATGTCACACGCATCATTACGATTGGTCAGGAAAAAAAAGTTAAATTTGTTTTTAGAAGCCTATATACACCTTCCTTGGCGGGATAATAACATATTTCTTTGAGAATCTATTTATTTTGAGCATATAATTTGTGAAACTTACCCGACACTCAGTGGCCGAATTAAGGTTTACGAGCACCCAGGCAAGTACTGGAGCGTGCACCCCCTCCCACCTGGGATCAACGACTCATCTATATGTGAATGTTTTTTAAACAATTATAGACTTAGTATAACTCTTAACACATTTTATTAAAACTATAAAGGTTTTTTTGTTGTAGCTTCACACACAGTCCACATGATCTAATATAGATAGTGTGAATTAAATGGTAAAAGAAAGCATTTGAGGGCGAAGAAGTGGGGGGCATACAAGGCAACAACATGGCTTGGAAGCTCAAATTTCTAGTATCCGCCGAGGTTGAAACTCAAATTTATAAACTCAGCGGTTAATGTTTCTGCAAAATCATGGATTGCAAAAATAAAAGATGGATATGTGAGCACGATGTTCAATCTTCTCTAGACTCCAATCCAAAGTCAGGCGGGCTCCTTCAGCGAGGCATATTGAAGATTTCAATGATAAGATGATTGGGGAGATTCAGATATACAAGTAGTTTGGAATAAATCATTATGCTTCAGAATATGAACTCACATTGTAGACAATATATAATAAAATAAAAGGTTTTAAGTGAGGGAATAGATAAAAGAAAAGATGATTAGGTATTTAAAATTAATAAAAACGACTCTATTATTCTTTTTAATAATGAACACAGTCACTCCAAGATTATCTTCGTATACTGGGAAAATAATAAGTAGGTAATAGTATGCTTTATTTTTACTTTCCACAAATTAACAGTGCAACAACTAACTTTAATCATAATTATAATTCATGGGTTACCTGGTGCAACCTGCAATGAAAAATATGTTTCGTGTTTTATATAACTACATTTATCCTTAGTTACACTTACTCTCCACAAATTCACTACTTCTTGTAATGAGTGAATTATTTTATTCACTTATCTGCACAACATTTCCGTGTAATAAATACACTAAAATCAAGTATGCATATAAACGCCTATATAGATGTGCAGTGAAAGTATTTAGACGGAATGTGGGCATCAGAATGTGCCGTGATCAAGATTTGAGTCCCCAAGACGACAATCCATGAGCTTACGAGAAATCCAGATCCTCTCTTTCTTTTGGGGAGAATAAGGTCATTGATGTTTCAGCGAAGAGGGATGATAATATGATTGGTGGACTTTCGGCTTTAGAGCACTCAACACACTTGATATACTCTAATTCTGCTGTGCGGGTGCCCACGAATATCAACAAGTGTAGAACTAGAGACTTAGAGTGGTTGCACCATATCACCGATTCACTCAATGCAGCCACACGGGAGATGTAGAGAACAAAAATGAATTTGAAATCGTAGTCTCACTTTGTCTCTACTATCTAGACTGTCTATAATTGTAAACAAGTGTTGAGCGATTGAGATTCATGAATCACAAATTTGAAACTATAGTTGGGATTGGGCATTTAATATTAATTATTTTATATAAAATTTTAAACAAACCTTAGCCGACTACCTAGCCGACTGGATTTTTGTAAAAATGTGGCACCCTCCCTTTTGTGCGCCCTAGGCAATTGCCTAGGTTTCCTGGTAAGACACGCCCGCCGACACTTGTAAATAAATCTAAAACAAACACTTTATTTGTTAAATTACTAAATAAGGAAAAGGTATTTAATGAGATGGACGGGATGTCAAAAATATCTTAACACCACAGATTTTTGGTTTGATGAGTGGTGTCACCTGTCAAATCTCATCCTTGGTTTTAACTAACAGTTGATATATAAGTGGTGTCATGGAAATGTTGATAGGGATGGGTAGAAAAGATTAAACATGGAGTGAAATACTACAAGGAAGAGGGCTAGTGAAGAAGGATATTTAGCATAGTTTTGGGAGAAAATTCCAAGGAAGTGGAATTTTTTTGGGGAAAGTATGTCTCTTCTTTATTCTAAGGATACACGTATGGATAGTAAAAATGCACAACAAATTTAGGGAATTCTCTTGCATGTGCACATAATAGTTTAGAGATAGGGACATGTTGATGGATCTTGGAGTCCCATGTGGAGCCAATATATCACTTGAATTTAATAGCCACAAATATGGCATGTCGATTAGTTTTACATCATCTTTATAGACCATTATCTTAAGCCATTTTCCGAGCTTGCTTTAGAATAACATATATTAGCCACAAGAGTTTTTGTGTAGATTTGTATTTGATATCACTTCCTCAACATTCTAGATTCTTAACACTCATTAAATTTGAAACTTTCTCATTTTTTAGTGCCCACTTCCCTTCGACACCTTTATTATTATTGTTTTTGATACTATCGACTACACTTATGGATATATTATAGCTTCTTTGATTTAGCATGTTAGTGGATATCAGAGATACTGAACTGTTATTGATTTGATTCTTATATGATGCATATGGACATTGGAGACATTTGATGTTGATCTTGATATACTGTTGACATGATTATTTATCTGTATTTCTGACATGTGATATATTTAATCATGTTTAGTAGACCTTTGATAATTGGATTAATGTTGTGATCGTTTTGACGTGGATAAAATGTGGAATGGAAATGTGCTAGAAACTTTAGTGATATCGTATCTTGCATAGATGATATTAATTCGTATATAGTTTATTTCAGATTTATATTGCATATTTGACATGAATTTGTTAATGCGGTCACAAGGCTCAAGGAGGTATCCTTTGTTTTCTAGGTATATTATATTCACAACAATAATGGGGGAGTGGAGACCAACCACATCGGAATTCGAGAAGAATTCAACTAGGGTCACTATGGAAACATGTAATTGTGTGTGTGTTAGAATTATTGGTCGGGGAGAAAATTTTGACCTAGGGGCCATGTGTTGTATTGTTTTAATTTTCCGTCTTTGATAATGTTAGGATGTGTTTTCCTTTAGTAATGAAAATTATTTGTTTTATTATTTATATTTTTTGGATTTGTGTTTACCCCTTCATTATTCATGGGTTGTAGTGTCTTAATTAAGCTAATGTAAATTTGTCCTAAACTAATTAAAGATGTGACCAAAAAGGAGTTCATTTATTAGGCTTGATTTACTTTTGGATTTTGTGTTGAGTGAAGTGTGTTTGAGTTTTGAGTGTAGCACACTCTACCCTTCATGGAAAACTCGAATTTGGCCTTAGAGGCCAAATTTGGAAGCTTGTGGGACAAGTCAAACTCGTCCCATGCCTCTTAAATGCCCATGCCAACCTTATCTATGGGTTGGGGGTCAAATTTAGGCTCTTTTAGGTGTTTTAAAGATAAAAAGGTAAAATGTTAATTGCACTTTCTTTTAAATATTTAATTTTGTGCTTTGGGGGAGTGGGCTTAGATGGAGTGTGTAAGGTTCTTGTCATTCCTCTAACCACTTATTAATTGTGCTTTGGAATATGAGGTTGACCAAGTGATGTGGAGTGGAGAGGAAATGAGGTAGCATCCTACTTGGAGCCACATCATCCCTCCCTCTCTTTCTCTATTTATTGATTTCTTGTTGCTTGTTTTGGGGTTGGATGATTTTTTTAGTCTCTTGAATTTTTGGAGAGTTAGAGGATTTTGGAGAGAGTTGTGGATTTTGAAGCTTTGTGGATGCTTGCTTGATCTTTGGAGAAGCTTGGAACTTCATACTTGGAACAAGCTCTACCATGGAGAGGTAGGAGCTTCACCTTAGTTTAAATTATGTTATTTGTTTTATTGTATGTGTGTATATGTTGTGTTGAATGTTGTTGTCTCTTTGAAATGTTTGTTGGGTGTGGGTAGAATGCCTAAGTTGGGAGTGGGAGGAGACTATGGGGAGTTTTTCTTGTAGGGAGGCATAAGAGATCACTTTCTTGTGGAGGGAGTTTGGGTTGGGTGCCCCATCTAGTATGAGGAATGCTTGCATTTCTTCTTGTTCTTATTATGAGGGAGCCATAAGAGTTTTGAGGGAGGCATAAGAGTGTATGGAGGTATAAGGGGTACTTGAGGGAGGCATAAGAGTTGGTAGGGGAATTGTATTTTGCATTGGAGGCTTTTAGGTGGGCACCCATTCCCATTAGGAGGCATAAGTGGCCTCCCCATAGGTCTTACTCTTTTGGCTTTCTTGATAAGCCTTGTTATAGTGTTGTTTTGATTGTTTGCTTCTTGTTTAATTGTTATTGTTTTTGTATGAAAATGGAATTAATGTGAGATTATATGTTAAGTTATGTGGAAGCTAGTAGTTGCCATGAGTTAAGATCTTCTCCCATTGTAATGTGGTTGGGGCTCGGGGGCCAATGGAGAGGATAGCTTCTCTTCTCCATTGGGTATCTTGGTTGGGTGGAGAGCGTTGCCTCTCCCCCTATTTTGTTGTGAATCAAGAAAACTTCTTGGAGGAGCTATCTTGTTGGAGTTGGAGAATGGAGTCTTGTTGGTGACCATGTGAAACTTCCTTGTATTTTTACCCACTTAGAGTGGAAGAAATTGTATTAATGTAGTTCATTCTTTAATTACATTTTGTATGGATTCCCACTTCAAGTGGAGGAAATTGTAATGAATTTGTAAAAGAAAGTTGTAATCCAATTGTTGTTATTGTTATTGTATTGCATGTAGAAAGAAACAAATGAGAAAAGAAAGAAGAAAGAATGTTATTGTAAAGTTAGTTTGCAAATAGAAAAGAAAGTATTTTCTCCTTGTTGAAATCTTGAATGTATCATGGAGAAAAATAGTGCTTCAGTATTGAAAGATTAATCTATTTTACTATGGAAAAGAAAGTATATTTGCATTGAGTATTTATTGTATTGTAAATGTAAAAAAGAAGAAAATGTAGAGATTGTTAGAAGTTGAATTTGTTTACAAAATATCATTGTATGGAAAATAAAGTTAATATGGTTATTTTGAATGAATGAACATTGTATGAAAATGAAAGAGGAAAATAATTTAGATTATATTTCATTGGGAAATTTGATTTTATATAAGGAAATGATAAGTAATGAAATAGATTTATTTTCCCTTCTTACTCTTGTAATGGAAGAAAGAATCTAGTTAAACAAATAGAAATTATTATTATAAGTAGATGAATTTTATTAGAAATGGAACACTTTAAAATGACTAGACTTAACTAAGAAACTAGTAAATGAGCAACAAACCTCAATTCTAGAGCTTTAAAATGAACAAAGAGAACTTAAAATGCATTTTTACACCCTTTAGCAACTTTAGTTTTTTGTAAAATTCTCAGCATTAAGGTTCTATTTTTCCAAAGCAGTAACCACCACCAGCCTGTGCGAGCGGCGGTCCCATAACCGCCGCTCAGGCTATGGCGGCGATCTCAAAATTGCCCGCAGTAGTAGGGCAATGGTCCCAGAACGCCGTTAGCTATGGCGGCAGCCTCAAACCGCCGCTTAGTAGGGTGACGGTCCGTGTTTATCACCCAAGTAAGGCGGTGGTTTCAAAACCGCTGCCGGAAGGTGGCGGTCCACTTGTTTGTCACCTTGATAGGGCGGCATTCTAGGACCACCAATCTTCTCTAGGTGGCGGTTCTATCACTTATGCCAAAATTCTGCAGACAGCGCTACCGTGCGTGAAATTTAACCAATTTTCACTAATTCCTAAGTTGTAAAATTTAACCTATTACTACCAGCAAGTAAAATAAAGATAAATGCTTAGGAATGGGACAACAAAACACTCAAATGGTGAATCTAAAAGCATTCTTTCATTTACATCAAAGGGGGTAGGGTTTGCCCCAAATTTAAACCCAATACACTAAAATCTTGGAATAAAAACTAGAATGGAGAAGGAAATTCCTCCCAATCCTTAAAGGAAATAGATTACATAAATAAACTAAATCTAAACTAAGCCTAGACTAAATCTTCTTATAAAATCCTTCATGACTCTTCCTTGCTTTTCTCCCATGGCTTCCCCCTCCCCAACCTGCAAATTCAACAAAAGAAAATGGACCAAATGAGAAGATTAGAATGAGAAAAGGTTTTTAATAGACTTTCATAAGGATTTTAGGGCTAAGCTTGGAACCCTAGGATCTAGTGGCTAAGATGGATTTGATCCAAGGGTGGAGAATTGACCCTACCTTTATTAAGAAGAAATATATTTTAAATGTTTATATAAAATCCTTAAGGGTATGTGTTGAGTGGGGACATTTATTTTTCTAGGGTGTGATGTCCCTTTTGAAACCTTAGGTGTGTTGAGAAATTTAATAAAGGACCCTTTAAGCTATTAAAGTAATAAATTTAATAATTTAGCATAGGGTTAACCTTGTTAGGTTTGAACTTAATCAAGAGAAGAAAACATTTAATCAAGTTAATTAATCCTTGTTGTCTTCCTCATGGAACATTTGAGTAATGAACCCTAATGGTCAAGCACCAGAACCTTCTTTATAACTTTTTAAAAAAATTAGTCACATTTTGGGTTAAGTGTTAGGTCAAGCGTGTTCTTAGAACATCTTTTGCAAGGGCGTTACACATTTGTAAAATCTTACGCTTTTTATTTTGAATTTTTTATGTTATGGCGTGTCATTTTGCAAATCTGCTCCACTTGTTAGATGAGTGAAGAAGGGTGGAATAGTTCATTGTAGTTGTATGATTCTTCACCAAAAAGGGAAGATTCAAGGTCAAAAAATAGGAAGGTGGTTAACTTCCAACTCTTTAGGCTCTTGTGAAACCTAAGGGAGAGACCCTACAACAACCCAAGTGACACCAAATAACACAGATAATGTAAATACAGGAAGAAAACCTAGATAAATAGCCCAACCACTATGATTTCCTAGACAATAGGTTGTCAATAACAAGAAGATAATACATCTACTTAAAATTAGGAAAAGGTTGAAAAAAAAAAATATCCTTGTGATAAAGATGTATCCAAAGTTATATTAAAGAGGCATTTAATAATGTACAAGATAAACAAATTTCTCAAGGAGGGAAATACCCAAATATTTAATTAAGAGAGGGGGTTGATCTTTCAAAATTCATATGTGCCTTGTTCATTGGACCAAATATGAAAATATGAGATGAATGTGTCAAAAATAAGAAAAGAGTTCAATCAATTTACACAATTGCTACAACTCCCTACAATTCAGACACTCATTAAACCACATACACAAAGATCTTAGAAACAATCGATCACCATAACTCAAAATATGAAACATAGTTTTAGATAAGTTTATTGAATGCAAATAAGTCCATAACTCTACAATAATTTTATAACCAAATGCTTTTGTGACTACACAATAGACCTCCGCACATACTTACAAAATGGAGATTCTAATGTGTAACACCCATGTTATACTTCATCAAATTAAGGGAATTTTTTTATAAGCAAACCCTTACATCACAATTAATGCCTTCAATTATTTTCAGCACACAACAATAAAATCCAACATAATATAATGTTTACAATCCATATGATAACAATGATAACCATGTGCAGTTGTAAGGGTCCATTAGATCTACCCAATCCCCCTTATCATCACTCTAACCGAGTGAGTATATCTTATATACATTTGGTTAAACCTTTATAATAGGTTTTGAGATTTAAGTGCCATTTGGTTAAACCTCTATAATAAGTTTTTAGATTTAGTGCAACTCCTATGTGTCAACTTGGAGAATAGTCACGTTGCAATCCATCTAATATTTGACACTACAACTTAGGAGTATGGTGATCGTGATAGTATAATCATTAATTGTAGTACTTGGCAAAGTTTTCAAGCAAACAATGCAAGCTTAGTTTCATGACCACACATAAGTCAAATGAAAATTATCTCTATGCCACCGCACAACTATCTTTACACAGTTATCTAGATCTTAATTTCATTGTTTAAGAAGTTCAATTTTCTATTTCGAAGAAATAGGATCTAGGACTCACCACTCAATTTGAGAGTACATTATCAGTCCTATCTTAGGATCCATAGGGAAAGATAGTGACCACTTAATGACATTCATCATTAAGTACTCACTACCCTTCCCATATCCATCCTAAGCTAGTACGGATAGGGTCTAATTAAATGTAATGATGGGTCATAGTAACCCATACTTTTACACACAATTCTTATCTTTGGAGTTAATACTAGTCGTTACGATGTTAGGTACAAAGACACATTATCCATTTTCCAATAGAGAAATATAGTAACTTATCTCATTACTAACTTTAAGAAGTATCTCTTTTTCGTGGTATCGCAACATAACATTAGTTGCTAAGGATAGGTTTAGTTAATCATGTCTCATTTTATAACAATCCAATCTCATCCTAATTATATCGTTTTAGTCTCATAAGTTTATTATCTAATGTGTATATTTCACATAAACTCAAGGGATATAATCTAATTAATAATAGGACAACTTAAGGTTTTCGTATAACATGATTATAAATAGTACATACATGAATGTGTTGCCAACATGTAGTAATTAATGTACTTTAAGCTATCAAAGTATGATAATAATTATAATAACATTTTTGTATTATTGTTTTTTAATTATTGGTAAATGATTTTTTTACTGGGACCATACCCCAAATACAAAATCATGTCTTACAACCTAGATATAACAAAAGGAGCATAAGAAAACAAAGGGGCTCTAACTCGAGATAAACATAAAGTGCGGAGAAGGGGAAGCCAAGCTATGAAACTCGAACAAAACATAACAATGCAACAAAATAGCAGGAACATGGACACAAAGTAGCACAAATACAACCAGATTACAGCCAAACTACAACACGTAGATTGGAAGCCCAGATATGGAAAAATCAACACCACAAAAATAAAAGGGGTCTTAAAACCCATATAAGCAATAAGAGTAGAAATGGAAGGAAACCAGATCAGTTCCTGTTCTTGGAATCAGAGGTGTTGAGATTAATATTTGTCTTTTTTTCCTCTTCACTTCCATCCATTCATCATTACCATCCTCCAAGCAAATTAGAAGAACCACCTCCAGATTGATGGTGGGAGATTACCCCTGAGAATATGAGACTATCTGTGGATTCCGAAGATTTTTTTTGTTAGTTCCATTAGTTTTGGGTAGCTCACCTTTCTCCTCCAATCCGTTAGGGGGCGAAGTTTCAATAGTTTCTTCAACCAATTCAAAAGTTTGAGGACTAGGAGATTCTTCATTTGATTCTGAATCAATCAACAAACATTTCCAGTGCTTACTTTGAAACATTTTCCACCAATTACCTCTACCGCTAAAGATCTTGATAAGTACAATCTAAGACCACTGTGTGATCTAGAGAGAAGCAACTTCTACATCTAAAAGGAAGTCCTTCATAGTCTAGAGATTGGGTCCAAATTTTGTCCTTGACTTTAAACTCGATAGAAGCAGAAATCGCTTTGAAGTATCTATTTCTACCATAATATAGGCACATATAGTGTGATGATAAAGTTAAGTTTGATTGTCCATGGAAATATATTTTCCTATAGTATTCCCAATGGCCTTTAAGCTAGCTTCCCCCCAAAACTGTAGAGGTAAATGAGGTAATCTAACCCAAACAGTTTACCAGAATGTCTCCTACTGGGGTTAAAACACGGAAACCACTGTTTCATGATCATTCAAGATGAGATTAGAAATCCCATATATGATTAAAACCCGGTTTCTATAAAAATGCAGACACAAAGATGCCTCCTGTGTAAGGATAAATATCAAGCTTACTCGTTAAGAAGGGTTTTTAGTGTTTCAAATCCATTCGTAAGGCAAGAAGGTCCGCAGTAGAGGTCATTGAAAGGTAAGATCGACCATTTGTCTCGAAAATATTCTTTTGTTTTAATCACCTATTCATCAAAAGTAACCGAAGGGATTTCTTGAGAAAATCTCACGGGTTTGGAAGAGCCCAATTAACTTCGAGATCCAGATCTAGGAGCAACAAAGCACATAGTTGCTTCTTTGAATGGACCTTTGCCTTAGTGAATTCCAGAGCCACGACTCTTAACCACATGAAAATATTTATCGTCGTTTGGGATTTGGGTGCCATTGGTTTACCTCGCCGCCCTAAGATCTAGCACCATTAAGGTTCTTATGTCCAGATCTCGCTACTAGATTTTTGGTTTTGACAATTGTTGTCAGTATTATTGTTGTACTATTCACATTGATGAATTAATAAATCATTCATAATGGAAAGTTTCAATTCTTTGACAAATATCATTAATAAACCAAGAACTAAAAAAAATAACGTAAGAAAATTTTACGAAAACATCCCAAATACAACTAGAGTGAAGCCCGAAAGTGCACCGTAAACCCAATAATGAAGCAAAAAGAAAACCAAATAACATTTATGGTTCTTTTTGAATGAAAATCTGGAGGACTTACATAAAATCCCTAAAAGAACAACAAACTTTCCCTCAAGATGTCCCAATAAACGGGAACCCCTAATATCGCTTCTAGTTTTTTTATCACAATGTGGAACAATATGGTTAGGTTTAACTCTTCATAACCGAACAATTTTCCAACCATCTTCCAACTCCTCCTCCCCACCACAAAAATTGAATCTATTACATTCTTTATATCCCTCACCTTGCTAGAATTCTAATATTTTCATCTTGCAAGGGTCAACATTTTTGTTTGGATTCTTCTTTATGAAATTGGTCTTAATAGGTCCTTGTTCTCCTTAGTTACTTGAAGAATTATCTCAATTTTTCTTTCAGCTGGAGACTTGAAAAGATCATACTTATGACTCTCATTTCTGTCGACTCGATTTCCCCTTCCATTCGATCAGCCATGTCGTGGCATCCAAATTCATCCATTAACCCAACCTTTGTTGTAACCACCATCTCCTGCTAGGCATGAGTAGAAAAAGTAGGGCCCGCATCTACTTCTTCCAAGGCTATCATGTTCTCCACCTGTTCAATCAGGCCAGAGGGATCTAAATGTGGATCCCCACTCCCACCAAAAGAAATGCCCATGGTCAAATTATTTCCGCCACATTCACACCTCTCGTCCTGATGGGATGAGACAATCAACACTAATAGCAATCGCATATGACGCCTCCAAAATAGGGGTAGATTCAACCTCCACCAAGATCGGTCAAGCGAAGGTGCATTTCTTCACCTAATCCCATGACTGAGCCACGCAACCCCCTGCGCCATGTCCTGCTTCCAAACATTCTACACAGAAAAAGATTAGATCGCTCGTAGATCAACTCTTGGACACAGACCCCGTGCTTGGAAATGAGTCAAATGGAAGCAGGGAGTGGATTTGCAGCAAAAACACTGATGTAAAAACGAGCCTCGATCATTCTGATGCAAGCTTTTGTGCAAGGACCGACTGCAAGGAAGACCCCTAAAGCCTTAGAAATACCCAAAAGCACGTTAGACTCCTACAACTCCAAAGGGAGAGTAGGAAGCCTTACCCAAACAGGAAAATTACTGGGAACGGGGCTGCCAAGGAAGTTTCAAGGAACCCATTTGGCCATACTCATGATAGTTTTTCCAAAAACAAACTGCCCTCTTGTAAAACCCTTAGGAAATCATCATGCAACAGAAAATGAAAGAGAAAAGTGTCATTTGACATGGCAACTATTTCATGGTTTCCCTTGGTTCGCCATTTGGGTTTATCCTGACATCTAACCGCCTCTATATTTGGATGGGTCTCCACAAATCTGCCCAGTAATGCACGTGTACCTATTTTCAGATCTCTACCTACGTTATTACAGACTCATAACTATATTATATAATTCACATATGATTAATAATGTTCAAACTAACATTAATATTCTTAAGAAAATCAAATTTATGATTTTATTCGTGAAAAGGAAGAAACATCTCTTCAAATTGCAAGAGAGTCTCTTGAAGTGGTGTCAGAATACAAATATCTTGGCCTTGTTTTCACATCAAGCTCAACTAGGATATTGTAGGATGAAGATAATACAAAGACGATGGAGATCACTTTATGCAATCCAAAATAGGTGGAGGAATGATAAGCTCTAAGATTGGAAGACCATTAGGGTCCTTGTTGGGTTGCCTGTTACGTTGGTGGTACTATATGGTTGCAAGGTATTGACTAGTGGAGTGACAAGTTTTTAGTGGAGAGCAATACAAGGGATCCAAAAGCAACTCGATAACAACCAATATCAAATTCAATACTGCAGCTCCTTATGAAATCAATCCTTACCTAAACAAGTACCTTCCTCTCGAGGCAATTTCTATGACCATGATTATACGTTACTTTATAAATAGAAAACATAAACACCGACAGTGGCCTAGGGCCGCAAGAGGTAAAGAGTTACACATACGAAAGAACACTTGGATGGAGTAAAACCGCAAATGGATTAACACATAAGATACAAGCCTAGATGAGTTCTCTAATCTTAACAAAGACATAACAAACTATGTGAATGAAAAGTTTAGAATGATGATATGAAGATAGAACACAAGTAGGAAACGTCAACACTATATTGCGTAGTTTAACTTGATGTATGAATATTGTGAAAAAATTATATAGGGTTTCTAATTAAATGGAGGGAAACGATCGTCATTTCTTGGCTAAGGACTAGCTTGATAGGTTTAGATGTGAAACAAGGAGATGGAAAATGCCTAAAGAAATGTGGGAAGAAAAGACTTATATGTTTTACACAATAAAGGAGCCGTCATAACAGATGAACATTTCATTGTTGAATGTCTAAGGTGTACAAACATCAAAACCAAGTATGTAGAAATTTTAAGAGTCAATTCTATAATAAAACTATTAAAAAAATTAAGTAAAAATTTAAAAGATATACTAATTCAAATCAGCAACAAAAGTAGCTGACAAAGATGGATTGATGGATGAAAGCCCAAAAATGTTTGAAGAGTTGGAATTTTGAATGATCCAATAAACTTTCGATCTCATATAGGTAATTAAATCCGTATCATTTCAATTTTTTACTTAGCGCAGAATAGTCCACATCAAAAGTTCAATTTTTAAAATAAAAGGATGAGTGTATCTTATCCGAGAGGGTCCATTGTACCATATTTACGAGGCAAATTGAAGTTGGCGTGCTCCTACGAATCCCCTTTTTCTATTTTTTTGCATATGTTACGTCATTTGCATGTTAAATGTCGACATATTTATCATGTGTGACACGTACCTTTGCACTCGTTCGCCATATAAAAATATTACACATCCATTCCTCATCCATTCGAGGACGAGCAAAACACAGGTATCCACGTGCCCACTGCTTTTCAAAAACAGGTATATATGAACTTTAATTTGAATGCAGCCATTCTCACCACGTCAACCTGACAATAAATTCAATGTGGAATAAACACTTTCAATATTGATCGACACTATTGTTATATTATTACGAGTGGTCCATGAATCCATACTTAACCTTCTTAAGGGTAATTGTTCAAAGGATTACTTTTTTTTTTTTTTTTATATATATTTTAATTTATGTCATGTTTAAGATGCTTTAAGATGTCTCAAATAAATTCTAAAGTAGCCGTTCAATCACATTTTAAGTTATGACATATTTACATTGGTCATATTTCATGATTACATATTTAAAACACCAATAAAATGTGTTGATGTGTTGTAAATGTGCGTAATTAATAGGTAGTAACGTTGTCCCCGAATATTTATAAAAGGTAATTTAATTGTGATGTTAATGTTTCTTAAATGTGACATGGTTTTGATCAATTTTTTTATAAAAATAAATGTGTTATTTTAATATTTTCTCATGGAATGAAATGAATGCCGAATTCTAAAATGGAATGTGAATTTCTAGTTGATGTCGATAATGTTTATAAAGATATCAAAGAAAGAGATGTCATTACAAGTTAGTTTCCATAGTTGCAAGTTAATTCGTTGTAGATTAACCATTAATGTAATGTATGCATGCTAGAAATATAGTAAATAAAAGTCTACATTTACAAATCTTCAAATGTATCTTACAATCCTAATGCGAATATCATTGATGATCTATAGCAATCTCGATATTACATTATAATGTGAAGAGGTCTTGTTGAAGGAAGTCATACAAATATTTATGCCATAAACAACCTCCTACAAACTCTTTGACATATCTTTAACTATTATAGATATGAATTTTTAAGAAACTTTAGATGTTGATACTACTAAGGTGTTTGACCCATTAACTTATTAAACATCTCCTTTTAGAAAGTGATCATTGCCTTCCCTTAATGAATTTGATTAGTGCATTACAAGGAGTTCCAATAAATATAAAACTATCGAGGTCCCCTTTTAGAGTACCAAAGATTAAAAATGCCGATGCTTTTAATGTGCAAGAGCCGGGTAGGGCAAGGCAAAGTAAAGGCAAATTCACATATTATTGTTATGCGTAATGCATGTGATCGACGTGGGAGTGCACTCGTTGTAATAAAAAACACAAATATTTGATATATAAGAACGTACCTAATCGACTATCCACCCTTCTAATGTCCCGAGTTCGAGTCATTGACTCATCTAATTCAATTTTATATTATTACTCTTTTCTTTGTGGGTAGATCGAACCAAACTTGGCCGAGACGATTAAAAACTTGAGTCGGGAGCAATCAAAACATGGAATTGGAGTTCACTCGCTAAAAACAACAAACAGCTTAAACGACCGTCAAACATTCACAAATTTAAAATATTGAAAAAAGGTCCAAACAACTCACAAAATTATACTAGTCCCGTGAATGTCCAAGAAAGCCCTTTCTCATAAAGAGAACACCTTCGGCGTAAAGAACTCCCTAAACATAGATATATCTCAAAAACTGAAATAAATACAACACATTCACGAATTTTTTTATAGAAAAAGTGGTATGACAAGGGCCGAACACTTAACGACGAGACAACCTTATGCAAAACATGAAACCCTCCTTCACAGCCTTCAATTCACATTTTGTAGACTATCTATTTTAAAAAGTAAATGGATGAGCGTATCTTATCCGAGAGGATCCTTAGTCCGAATCCCCTTTTTTCTGATTTGTTATGTAAGTCCGTGCATTTACATGTTAAATGTCGACACGTTTTATAATGTGTTACACGTACATCCCGCGTTGTCTGCCATATAAAAATATAACACATCCATTTATCATCCATGCGGGGTAAGAGCAAAACACACGTATACACGTGCCAACACATTTCACTCCACAAAAACTGGTGCACAACCAAGGCCCCGCTTCTGTATATAATTACCACGGTTTGCTCTTGGGCTTTATCAAAATATTATACAACATTTTCTTTGAGAAAACCTGCTTTTTTCTCTGCTTGTCTTTGGTATTGGTTTCAGGAATGAGCAATTCCAATCAAAACATGCTCATAACTCGTTATATTGAGTGTGCGAGGAGTTTTTGTAAAAGCAAGGGCAGGGGTTCGAAACTCTCTCTGACTCTGTGTAACTTGTTTAATCTTTTCATTTGTGGTATTAGTACTGCGGGGGAGAAGAAGTGGTCCTCTGGCACAGTGAAATCAACGAAGGCGGTGATCGCGTGGCGGTGCAGCTGCCCAACAAACCGCTACTTTAAAGTAAATACACAGAATCAGTTTCCCAACATTTAGTGCTGCTGCCTAATTTCGTTATGTGTGGTCTTTTTTCAGAGGTTTCTTTGTAGTTTGAGGTGAGGATTATTGAGTTGTAGAAGTAAATGATACGGTTGATATGGTTCAATGAAAAATTGTTTTTCATTTTGTAATGTTTGTGGATGATTTTGTCTACGTTAAGTAAAATTGTGTTTTTTTCAATTATTTATTCATTTTTATATAGTAAAATGTTACTGATGATTTCTTGAATTTCTATAATGCTTACTAAGTATCTGCAACTATAGTTGTTTTTTTTATTATTCAATAACGCCTTTCACTGACTAAATAACATCCTTACTTCTAAAAGCAAGTATGAGTTTGCTGGTCGTATTGGTTACAATATGGGCTAGTTGAAAATGCAGAGTTTTGAAAAATTGGCATTTTTGAAAAAAAAAAAAATTAAAATAAAGAAGAATGTACTGATGAAGAGATAGAAGAGAAGAAAAGAGACTCCCAAAAGTAATGCAATCAAAAAAGGGAGAAGAAGAGACTCAAAAGTCACCCAATCAAAAGAAGAGGGAGAAAAAAAAGGGAAAAAAACTCAAAAGTCGTGCAATAAAAAAGTTACAAAAAAAGTTAACTTATGAAGATGGACCCTATTCCAAAGGGGATATTCAAATAAGTTAATATCAAAGGGGCAACATACAAATTTCACGTTTATATATTAAATGTTAGTTTCAACATGTTCAAGAATTTGTGTACTAACAACTAGCAAGAAATATAACTTTATTATATTTGACACATTTAATGTTGATTAACAGCTTCATAAATCTATATTTAACCTCCTTAAAGGTAATTGAATGGTTTATTTTTATAACACATTTAGAGGGATTGGCAAATACCTAGCGAAGTGGAGCTTCGAGGAGTAAAGCTCTACCGTAAAGTGATTTTCATCGACCAACCTCATTTAGAGTAGCATACACTCGAACTCTCAACATATGTTGCATGTAAATCACAAGATTTCAACCGACAACTTTGATCACTTAAAACGGTGGTTGAGGCCGAGTGAGCCAACCCCAAAAGCTAATGTAATTGAAGGGTTTCTTTTAAATATGAAATCACACTTGCTCAAGACGAAATAGAATAATATGATATGCTTGAAGTTGTATGCTCCAACTTTAACTAGTCCTAGAAGATAACATGAAAATGATTAAAGAATCTCAAAGAGTATATAGAGACAACATAAACAAGGACATATTTGGTGCAAATAAAGGATTCCTCCTTTGCTATATCATCTTACCTCTATCCAAACTCTTTCAAACTAAAAATGAACAAAAATATTTGCTTATCAAGATCTAATATCGGAAGATCACAAAGAGCTCATATAGAAGACATCACAAAAATATTTGAGAAGCTTCAAGAGAGGTGTCGGGGAAAATTTTAGTGACGAATTTTCAAAAACTCACAAATATTAGGGGTTTTGGAAATTGGAAATGAATAATTTTTAACGCTTGGTTTCACCAGTTCGCTAAAAACTTTAGTGTGATGTGTCATTTTTCCGGATTAGTTCACCTACTATTTACACTTAAAAATGAACTTATGCATGTATTTCATCAATATTTCGAATCAAAATGCGTTCATATTCACCGAGGTATAATATTATACATATCGCCGAGGTATAATACATATAAAGCGACCATCCAAGCTATCATAAAAAGATGTGAATCTCATTTTTCACAACATGACGACCGCCCAAGACCGCCATCCTACCTCGCCATGTACTTTCACTCGTTTTCCAACTGTCGTCCTTCTTCAATACTTCTATCATTCAACCTCTATCATTCAACTCCCATCAATCCAATTACAATCCGTCCAAACTATGTCACCCATGTGTGTCCAACTCCCATCCATCCCACCCCTATTTGTCCAACCCTTGGCCCGTGTTACCCCTATTCGTCCAACCCCGGCCCGTGCTACCCCTATTCACCTAGCCCATCCTACCCTCGCATGCGACCCATAATCACCCAATCCTCTAGTGTGAAGGCCTATAACATCCAACCATGTAGTCATCTTTCCACAATCAATATCTTTGACATATCAATGGATTTTGAAAAATAGGTGTTAAGGTTACCGTCACTTCAAAAAAGAGTAAGACGACATTATTTAGCTATTTTGGCCAGTCACAAAAAATGAAATTGGTGTCGGGATCTGCATAAAATATAGGTATGTACTATCTACTAATTTACATAATTTTATTATTATATTTTCCATACTATATTTTTCTTGTACTCCTGTTTATTAAATTGATTATTTACTCTTTGTACTCTTGTTTATTTAGTTGTATTAATCATATAAATAATTAATACTATATTTTTGTAACACTTTTTTATGCAGACATTTCTCAAACACATTAAGAAACAAATCTTTTTCAATTTGATCATTGATGATAAAATTTTTCCTTTGATGACATCAAACTAGGAGAAGACATGTCAAATTCTCATCCAACACCAACCTCGAAGGAAGCTTCTACTCCAATCTCTATTTCTAGAAAAAGGAGACATGACGATCAAGATATTCCTGATGAGAATAGACTTATAAAATACCTAGAGGCACAAGTTGAAGAAAGTAATAAAAATATGTGAGAAGAAAGAGGACTAACTGGACAATAGGAAGGACTTTCAAGTTCAACTAGGTAGCCAAATATCCTTTTATTGAACCCGTGGAGCCAAAAAATGGTAACGATATTCCAACTTAATGTCGATGTAAAATATGTATTTGGAAACAAGGGAAAGATCATATAATGCAACTCAAATTAGACACCACTGAAAAACAATGTGGGAAAATATATATTTCACAAAATCAAAAGGATAGGCACATAGTAAGATCTCATAAATTGAAATATGACAAATATTTCTTGTATGTAAAGTATGTAGAAGAGTGTGAAAAAGAGAAAAATGTTTGAAAAATCTAAATGAAAAAGGTGGTAGAATTGCATTAGAATTAGCCAAAGCTATGCAAGTTGAAATCCTTGCCAAAATTATTCAATTCTCTACGGTATTCCATACATTGAAAAAGGGAAGACCAATTGAAGATTTCTAAGATAATAAACTTTTGATCAAAGTTATTGGATTACAAAACATTCCACAATCAAATTGGTCGATTGCAATGGCTAGGAAATTGCAAAATGTCTTGCTCTAGTGGAAAATGAGGATTTGAAATAGGCTATTAAAAATGTAAAATTTATTTCACTTTCAATTTATGAGGTCACAACGGTGGACAATACTTCTTGGGTTTGTATTCATGTCGATATTTTTGCAAATGAAGTAAGAAATCCTCATCTCTTAGTTATTAATATAATGGGTGAACATTATAATTCTAAAAAATTTACAAATTGGTGGTGTCAAGTTTGAAGGATATAGCATCTATGGATGATTTTTCCATTTCCATTACATTACAACGGTAATGTACGGGGAAAAAATGGTCACTATGTTAGAATATAAACAACAATCAGTATCGCCTATGAATGCAATTCATCGCATGGCTCGTAGAATGAATTCGGCTTATAAAATTTTGTGAGAACATTCAAAAGTGTTGCTAGAGTAGAGGAGCTCATCCGTGACTTACATGCCTATTATTCATGTAGTCTAGAAATATTTTTAGAATTTCAGATATTAGCTATACACGCACTCTAAATTAGAAAATTTATATAAATATGAATCGAGAATTCTGGAATCTAGTTTCTAAAATACTAATTTTTGTAAAAATGGACAAGTTTAGCTATATTAAACACTTAAAATTATATGACTTAGTTTTTTTTTTTTTTTTGAAAAAACTATAAGATCAGTAGTCCGTTTGCCCGCATTTTTGATGACCAAATCTTGTTATTTTTTTTTCCTTTGGTGAAACGTTAGATGTAGTCATTCTATCTTGGGATGGATTTTATTTTGTATTTTTTTAGCAATATTTTTTTTTTTTTTTTTATGATTTTTTCCGTGAAAGTGGTCTGAAAATATTTAGAAAATGGAGCGCTTTCCGTTTGCCCGCCATAACTATATCAAAAAATATCGAAATCAATTTTTTTTTTTAACGTGTATAGAATTTGTCCACGCTTGGGATGGTATAAGTTTTATCATATTTTGATAAGCGAAACAAAAGTTACAGTCTTAAACGTAGACATGAACATTCACGGAAAAAATGTCTTAAAGACCTATTGTTAGTAAGAAATTATAAAATGATATTTATCTTATTCTATTCACTTTAAAAACAATATTTCTACGAAGCTAAGAGTCTCCCCTACGCGATGGCACCATTTTTGTGAAATGTTTTCAGTTTTTTAGCATGGTTCAAGTCTTTGGAAGAGCAGATTTGAGGTTTTTTGACCTTTTACACTTCATAATGACCTTCCATAGCTTTGGTTGGGGAAAAACAAAGATTTTCCGAGGCTTAGGTTCGGCAGATAGATCCGCGATCGGTTTTTTTAACAATACCACGAGCGCTTTATAAACCGCGAGCGCGGTTTATAAAGCGCACTCGCGTGGTTCATAAAGCGCGCTCGGTTCATAAATCATATTTACACACATCCCAATGTCCGAATTACCATGTGATTTTTACTCTCTGACCTTACCGTATGAATTACTGTGAAATTTTTATCTTTTTCTCGCACATTTTTCTTATCACCTAAGCAAAACATCATGGGAGACAAAAACGAAGTCAAAAAAGGAAGTCATTAAGTAAAAAACACCAAACGAATTAGAGGCCAACAAAATTCAAAATGCCGAGCGAATGCGGAAACTTCGTGAATCTAGAAGAGGTTCATCTTCAATCCCAACTATCAGTAAAATGAAGAACTAGGTAATGTTTCTACACAATGTTGAAGTGAATTAAATACTCGTGATGAAGAAGTTTTTATCACAATGTCAAGAAGAATTAAATACTCATGATGTAGCAAATGTTGAAATCAAGGAGACAATGAAAATGTGAATAAGGAAATTCATGTTGAAACTGTAGACAAGCAAAATTTGACAAAAACACCTCCTAGGATTTTACGTAAGAAACCTAATTTTTTTATTGAAATTGATGAAAACATTTTGAAACCAATGTCTGACAAACTTTCTGAATGACAAATCAGAAGAAAAGCCATTGAAATTTGGGATAATCATTTTGAAATTTTAAATGATTCCCAAAGATGTCAGTTGTTGGTTAGTTTGATGAAATTGATTAAAATGAGACCTACATTAAACACCTTAGGATTGACAACATCTAACATACGTGGTCAAACCTCTACAATTGTTGAAAACCTTCATGATGCATATCACACTGTTGGTGTCAAGAGACGCACTAGGGATAGTAATATGTGTGCCGTGTACTTGCTACTAGTGTTGTAAGTGAATCAATAAAAACAACGTTTGATTACGCAAACAAGTCGAATGTGCAAGTTAATCAAAAACTCTAATGAAAGCAATTGAAAGACGTAATATCCTTCAATCACTCAATAATGTCGATTTTTGGGCATTTTCTGCTAGAGCACCGCGTAAGGACAAAAATAATTTGATGCTATAAGAGAAGTTGTTATTAAATTTTGGCATGATAACACTAGAGTTTCACCTAATACAAGAGATGTTATAAAATGGAGAGTTGGTTCTACTAATCGTGAACCACATCCAAAGCATTTCTTAGATATGACTCAAACTCAATTTTTTCGTAAGTTTGAACAAGAGAATCTGGAAATTAAAATTAGTCAACGTTTTTTTTGAAATGTTGAAACCATTCTATGTGAAAATCAACCATGCTCGCACCACTTGTTGTAGGCAACATGTTGAATTCATGATGCATTATGCTAAATTTTTACGTATTCATTCTAATTTTCATTTCAAACTATGTTATCAGAATGTGGTGTTCAAGTTCCACCAATATCTTCCAGGATTTCATTCCTACTATATTTTGTGAAAAAGAAGTTGGACAATTTTTTTATAGTCGTGGATTGTTTAGATGGAAGTCAGAACATACATGCATGGATTACCTAAATTGGAAAGTTACATCCATGAGAAAATCAAGGTACAATAGACATAATTTAGTTGAATTTGATAAATATAAATCAGTCAGTGCATACCAATGAAAGATGGAAAAGAGTCAAAATAGTGTGAGCTAGTTACGTAACAAATGCCCATTTTTCAATTTATGAGAAAATTTAAGGATGAAATTGTTTATGAGTATGCGAGGCATACACATAGAGCTCGATGGTTGGATGAACAATTCAAGCTATGCAAAGACACATTTCCTATTGGTACTATTGTTTCAGTGGTCGATTTTGCAGAGAATTACACATTGCAACCACAAATGGAGGTTCAATCGCAATATTACAACTCAGTACAAGTTGCCATTTTTGTGCATATAGCATTTCTACATTCTCCTGACAATACAGAGAATGATCAAATTTTTTTAAGAGAGTACCACTTTTATATCAGTGATGATCGTACTCATTCTACTGAATTTGTGCAAGGGTGTTTCCAGTTATTTTATGGAAACTTGTCTGATAGGGACATCCACTTCAAACAACATTATATATGGTCAGATAATTACACGTCTCAGTTTAAGAATGCACGAATGTTTTATCGATGAGCAGTAATGCACGTCAAGATGGGTGTGCAACATATTTGGAGTTTCACCGAGGTCGACATGGAAAAGGAGAGCATGACGGCATGCAGGGCATGTGTGAAAAGAGCTCTTGCAAGAGAAGAGTCAAGTACAAAGATGGTGCTAAATTAAAAGATGCAAAGAGCATAGTGGAATGGTGTATCGACAACATGGCCCGAGGTTCTCAAGAAAATTCCACTTTGTAGATATTTTTGGTTGATAGAGGAAAACATATTGCTAACTACGAGGATTGTATGACACTCACCGGGTCCAAGTGATATGCACTCATTTTCAGTAGCTCGACGCTACTGTGGGCCGTATGGACAAGAAAGTTGACATGTTTTTGTGCATCTTGTATCGAATTTGTCACCGCTGAGTGTGATTCACAAGAATGGGTGGAAGGATGGATTTGTAGGCCTCTAACTCCGCTTCCTAGTTATCAACCTCCACAAGCATTACAACTTGTTTTCTCGCAGATGAAGTTACAACATCCAAGGACTTTGACGAAATTTTGATTTTTGGTGCGACAAGGTATTTATGGTTATTTATTTAATTTTTGTATTGAGTTATGTCCATTGAAATTTTAATATGTAATTTAAATTTGAGTTGTTCAACCTTGGTTATTTTTTTCAGAGGACATGTGTTTGCAGTAATCATGAATTGCATGTAAGACAATGAAGAAGGAACAAACTATTTCTTATGTCGTCAGATCGAGGAAAGAAAGAAGTTGACTTCTCCTATTATAGATGGCGAAGAGATTGAGTATCCTACAGGTGGTCAGTGGTAGTTCGGAACTTGGCTTCGACGGTATCCATTAAAAACTCCTCTGTTTGGGTGTTTCAAGACTTTGAGACACACAGAAAATACTCTTATATTCACATCTAGTTCTAGCGACAAATATTCAAGTTGTATAGATATCGAGGAAGGCCTAATAACAAGATTCTTTCGAAGGTTCGAGAGTCGATCATGAAGCAATCTTGTCTCGCTATTCGAGTAGATCCGATCCTGATGGTTCATTGGAATGAATTTACAATGCTCATGTCTTGTATATATTTAATTTCTTTTCAAATATATATATATATATATATATATATATATATAATTTTTTAGTTTAAAGATCTAGATTTAAGTTTGAATATATTTTATTTTAAATTTGTGTATTTTGTGTACATGTATATAGATAGTATATGGTTTTGATTTGAAACTTAAATTTCTTTGACTAACAATTTTATGTTTAGGTTAGTGGTGCGTAAAAGCTTCCACCTTCACGTGGTTGGGTATCAAGTTAGTAGAGAATTTTAAATTCTCGAAGCTAAGAGAAGCTTTCATTGTTTGAAAAAGTTGTAAATTTTGAAAAAGTCAAGTAAATTTTGAAAATGTTGTAAATTTTGAAAATGTTGTAAATTTTGAAAATGTTGTAAATTTTGAAAATGTTGTAAATTGAAAATGTTGTAAATTTTGAAAATGTTGTAAATTTTGAAAATCTTCTAGTGAAAATGTTGTAAAGTTTGAGTAATCACCGTAAAGTTGAACGATAAGGCTCTTAAGGGAACGACCTCCCTTTTTGAATGTGTTTTCGGCTTGCCAAGTGCCACGACCCACCGTTTGCAAAATATAGCGTTTGACAACCTTACACCGGCTCCAACCGCACTATTTCACGCGTTTGCCAAAAAAAGAGGCAGGAACAGAGCACCGAAATGAGAAGGAAAAAATGAGAGAGGCTATTGTAGAGGGTCCGTACGCCGAGGGTTCGGATCGACGAGGTCTCTCTAGGTGCCATGAGTCCGAGTAGTCACCCGTCGAAGTTGAACGATATTTTGGTCTCGTGGCTCTTAAGGGACTACGCCCGAACGAAGTAGCCCAAAGCAACGACCCTTTCACGCACCGAAACACCACCTCTCTAGCATTCACCTAGCCACCCGATGTGCAACAAGACAACTGTTTGGTGCCACGACCCACCGCTTGCAAAATATAGCGTTTGACAACCTTACACTGGCTCCAACCGCACTATTTCACGTGATTTTGCAAAAAGTAGGACAACGAGAGCACCGAAATGAGAAGGAAAAAATGAGAGAGGCTATTGTAGAGGGTCCCTACGCCGAGGTTGCCGGATCGACGAGGCCTCTCTAGGTGCCACTTGAGTCCGAGTAGTCACCGTCGAAGTTGAACGATATTTTGGTCTCTCGTGGCTCTTAAGGGACTACGCCCGAACGAAGTAGCCCCGAAGCAACGACCTTTCGCGCACCAAAACACCACCTCCTCTAGTGTTCACCTAGCCACCCCTGATGTGTGCCAGAGCATTTCGGTTTGGTGCCACGACCCACCGCTTTGCAAAATATAGCGTTTGACAACCTTACACCGGCTCCAACCGCACTATTTCACGCGTTTGCAAAAAAAGAGGACAACGAGAGCACCGAAATGAGAAGGAAAAAAATGAGAGAGGCTATTGTAGAGGGTCCATATGCCGAGGTTTTGGATCAGACGAGGCCTCTCTAGGTGCCATGGAGTCCGAGTAGTCACCCGTCAAAGTTGAACGATATTTTGGTCTCAGGGCTCTTAAGGGACTACGCCCGAACGAAGTAGCCCGGAAGCAACGACCCTTTCGCGCACCAAAACACCACCTCCTCTAGCATTCACCTAGCCACCCGATATGCCAGCATATGGTTTGGTGCCACGACCCACCGTTTGCAAAATATAGCGTTTGACAACCTTACACTGGCTCCAACTGCACTATTTCACGCGTTTGCAAACAGTAGGACAACGAGAGCACCGAAATGAGAAGGAAAAAACTGAGAGAGGCTATTATAGAGGGTCCATATGCCGAGGTTCCGGATCAGATGAGGCCTCTCTAGGTGCCATGGAGTCCGAGTAGTCACCCGTCGAAGTTGAACGATATTTTGGTCTCAGGGCTCTTAAGGGACTACGCCCGAACGAAGTAGCCCGGAAGCAACGACCCTTTCGCGCACCAAAACACCACCTCCTCTAGCATTCACCTAGCCACCTGACATGCCGGGCACAGTTTGGTTTGGTGCCACGACCCACCGTTTGCAAAATATAGCATTTGACAACCTTACACTGGCTCCAACTGCACTATTTCACGCGTTTGCAAACAAAGAGGACAACGAGAGCACCGAAATGAGAAGGAAAAAATGAGAGAGGCTATTGTAGAGGGTCCCTACACCAAGGTTTGGATCAGATAGACGAGGCTCTCTAGGTGCCACGAGTCCGAGTAGTCACCCGTCGAAGTTGAACGATATTTTGGTCTCAGGGCTCTTAAGGGACTACGCCCGAACGAAGTAGCCCAGAAGCAACGACCCTTTCACGCACCAAAACACCACCTCCTCTAGCATTCACCTAGCCACCTAGACATTTGCCGAGTGCAGTTATTTGGTGCCACGACCCACCGCTTTGCAAAATATAGCATTTGACAACCTTACACCGGCTCCAACCGCACTATTTCACGCATTTGCAAAAAAGTAGGACAACGAGAGCACCAAATGAGAAGGAAAAAATGAGAGAGGCTATTGTAGAGGGTCCATATGCCGAGGTTCTGGATTAGACGAGGCCTCTAGGTGCCATGAGTCCGAGTAGTCACCCGTCGAAGTTGAACGATATTTTGGTCTCATGGCTCTTAAGGGACTACGCCCGAACGAAGTAGCCCTAAGCAACGACCCTTTCGCACACCAAAAACACACACCTCCTCTAGCATTCACCTAGCCACCTGATGTGCCAGCACGTAGTGGTTGGTGCCACGACCCACCGTTTGCAAAATATAGCGTTTGACAACCTTACACTGGCTCCAACTGCACTATTTCACGCGTTTGCAAACAATAGGACAACGAGAGCACCAAAATGAGAAGGAAAAAATGAGAGAGGCTATTGTAGAGGGTCCCTATGCCGAGGTTTGGATTAGACGAGGCCTCTCTAGGTGCCACGGAGTCCGAGTAGTCACCCGTCGAAGTTGAACGATATTTTGGTCTCAGGGCTCTTAAGGGACTACGCCCGAACGAAGAAATTTCTAAGCAACGAACCCTTTCGCGCACCAAAACACCACCTCCTCTAGCATTCACCTAGCCACCTGGATGTGTCAGTGCAGTTGGTTTGGTGCCACGACCCACCGTTTGCAAAATATAGCATTTGACAACCTTACACGGCTCCAACCGCACTATTTCGCGTGCTCGCAAAAAAAAGTAGAGGACAGCGAGAGCACCGAAATGAGAAGGAAAAAACCGAGAGAGGCTATTGTAGAGGGTCCGTATGCCGAGGTTTTGGATCAGACGAGGCCTCTCTAGGTGCCATGGAGTCCGAGTAGTCACCCGTCAAAGTTGAACGATATTTTGGTCTCAGGGCTCTTAAGGGACTACGCCCGAATGAAGTAGCCCGGAAGCAACTTATCCCCATTTTTTACATTAATGACAAAGGCATACATTTAACAACATGTTCTTCATCTTTCTCCTCCTGATAGGATCACCTCTTCATTAGAAACATCAACCAAATGTCTTAAATAAGCTCAAAATCTTGAAATTTCACTCAAAAACTGATTTTAGCCTCTTTTCAAGCATAGAGACACTAAGCTCCCCTGGGAATAACATATGCATGATCTGAACATGTTGAAAATCATTGATATTTATCATCATCATAACTTTTCTTTGAGTAAGAGCACCATCATTCACCTTGTAGGTATGCAAAAAAATTCATTCCTCACAAAAGCTTTTTTTTCACCTTCAAGAATCCACTATACCAGACCTACATACCTAAAACAGTCATCTCTATAGAAAAATGATCCTTCTTACCTTCATCTTTGGGCCAACTCTACTTGTTAGGCACCAAAACTTGATTTAGTCACATGTTTGTAGCCTTCATGTATTGGGAAGAAATAATGCATTCATGACTCATACCTTACTTGTTCTTGGAGAATACACTCATCACAGACCTCAAAAGCCTTTAAATAAACAATGTCCCCCTGAGTGTTTTGTATCATACACATCATCATATAGCTCTATAGAATCTCCTTTTCATATCATTGTAAACTGATTATCATAAAATCATCAACCTTCCCTCCAAATCTAGCTTCATCTTGTCGAAAAAATGCCTTTCTAGCACACGAAATCACCTAGAGTACCTTCAAGAATCTATCATATATGTACTCCTGTCAAGATTAGGCATTGAGAATTTTTTTCAAGCACTTTAAGTAACACCTACAGGCATGTAGGTTACAAAATTAGAGAAAATTTGAAAATTTCAAGTCATGTAGCACAATGGACACTAGACAGATACTTGTATTTTGGAATGAAACACACTTCTAGACCTGACAATTGACCACTTTGAATGCATCATAACATGCCATGGTTGGGCTTGACATGTACACATTTCACCTGTGAAATATTCTTTACAGACGCATAAGAAAATTATATGTATATACTGATTCAAGAAACCTCAAGTCATAGACCAAACTAGCTACCTGCCTCACTAGCTTATTCAAGTATAATCATCACAAGAACAATTCTTGGAGCATATTACCAATTTAAGAGTATACTCACCATATTCTTTAAAATAACGCATGCTCTACCTCTTGAAAACATTTTCCATAAGTTATCAGATAATCCCTATAGATCTATTGGTTTGAATATTGCACAAGTGAATGATGCGATATGTGAATTGTTCCAAGACAAAACAATGCAAGCATCCAAGATTGTAAATTATGAAAATACAATCTAGATATAATTAACTGTTTCAGTTTTACAGATCTAGCATCTTTATACCATTGCCATTCAGAAACTGATTTGGGTACAAAAACTATTATAATCACATCACTTGTATTATAATGAAGAGTGAGAATCAATAGGTACTATAGTGGTTCCAATATAAATAGGGCCAACATATATCATGATCTAAAAAATTCCCTGTCCTTAGGGTACCATGGCATGATGTCATCATGTCATCAAGATCCACAGTATATTAAAGTCCACTGCATGGTATATGTCATGGACCTTATAATGGATTCAAGGATGCAAAATCAACGCACAAAGAAGGTTCCAGAACCTATTCCCATTCCTTATTTTAAATTGAACTTGAACATGGCCTTGGAATCAGGCCCCATAATGATCCACCTTATGAGATAGACACAACCTATTCAAAAAATGAGGATGGCTCATCTCATTTTGACAACGTGATGCATATTCCCAATGGAGGTCCTATACGAGGATCTTTACTCAAGTAACATATTTCCTAATTGAGTTCTTTTTACCTTGTCATATAATTAGATACTCCATCCAATTGAAAATTTACCCTACTATATCCTGAACCGATAGATTGGAATAAAAAATTTCACATGCCAATTTATTTCTTTGATCCAAGTGCAAGAAAAACAAACATAAGTCTCATAGTGAAATCCTCTTTGAGTCATTAGTAAACAAACAAGACAAAGAACATATAGAAAAATTGGTATACCCATTCAAAGATGATGATTAACCACGTTACACTGCTTGTTAAAGAACTGAAAAAGTCATAAATATGATTTAACCAACACACATGGATATATATATAAGAATCAAACAAAGTGTGCTCCAGACGCACGTCTCTGAAAATATATATGTACATAAGTTCATAATGTATGTGTACATCTCGAACTAAGCACGTGTCATAATGTACATATGGGACCACATGCGGTCGCAAAAGGCTATATATATACAATGGACTGTGAATCTACTCATGACCACATATGTACATCCAGGTGGACTATAAATCTACTCATGAAACATCTTCCCTCTCTTCGCCCGCTAAGTAAAGCACGTCCACGACCTGGGGATGTAGTGGAGGGAGATGCCACTACGGATTTCATCCGTGTGGTCCTAGGTGTCTCTAAGCATGCCTGCAACCTAACCTGCACATTCATAAACAACAAGTTTTTAACACCCAAAATTTTAAAATACATTCAAAATTTAGAAACTTGTACAATTTAGTTAAAATGCATGTGAAATCTTACCGCAATGTCATGATCCCTATCAATTTTTGTTGACGCATCGCAGGACAACAATAGACTCACGAGGGGTAAGCTACATACAAATAATTAATTTTCAAATTAAATATTTCACATATATACCTACAAAATTTGATATTGTAGATTTAAGTTTAATAAGAAATAATGAACCTCCAAAATTTAACAAATTTAAAAAATTGTGTACCTCAGTTAGTGGATCTGCAGATGCTATGGCAAAGATCTACAAAGAACCTCCACACCGCATATATGGAGGAGTCTCTCTAGCAGTCATAAGCTATACAAAAAACATGTACAAATCAATATTAAAATCTACATGACAGAGGTCCAAAGCATGCAATCCGTGCGTGAACTTCCAGTAATTAGAAACAAAGTGTAAAGAGATTTACTAACCTGCGTAAAACTCATGTGAGGCATGCCAGTAGCCTCAGTTCCCTGAGCAGATGATGACCCGCTAGGCTCCTGTGTATAAAAGAGAAAAATATTAATACATGTACAACATACACGTGAAACAAATTATAATAATAATCTAGTGCAATTAAATGATTTATTAAAAATGTAAGTTTGTACAACTTGAAACTTACGTTTGAAACACGCCCAAACCAGCAAGAGCTAAAGATGTCGATCGGATGTTTCCTTCACCGGCTTGCTATTTAAAATAAAATAAAAATTAGTTTTTTACATGTATGTACATGATACAATCAAATATATATATATATATATATATATATATATATATATATATCTCAAATATGTGAATTAAACATGTGATATATATATATATATATATATATATTATTTAAATTTATTTGAAATTTACCCGTGAAAGACCAATATCAAGTGGCTCCAGCTTCCAAAAACATTCCCAAGATCTCATCTATAGAAAAGAAATCTTGTGAACTAAAGCAAATGATGTCTCGCCTGCAGTGCATACGGCACCACATGATCCACAGTGGTGTGGTGCACTAGAACTGGCACCTCCACCAACATCACTAGATGCAATCTGGGTGCTATGCTGGGTGAGAGTGTCAGTGAGCTCCCTCAATGCATGCAATGTATCAATCTCCACAACCTCCTTCACTGTAGGAGGGATAATCAAGGCAAGTGGGGGTTTTGGGGCATGGGGGATCCTAGGTTGACCTACGCGTGCACCAGGTCTGCTCTGTGCAGAGCCACCTCCTCGACCAAAAAAGTTAGAAAAGTCAAAATAATTCGGGACCTCATTGAGCACGAACTCACAATATAATTTCTTCAAAAAATAAAGAGGAACCTCATTGTTGTTGCATGGTGGATAATCAAAAACCATCCACCATCGGTCCCAAAAATTGTTTTTGATTCTCGTCATCATGGCACCAATGGATTGGGAACCATTTGCAAGTAACTGCAGGGGGCATTGGTTCTAGGGTCAGTAAATAATGCACAAATGAGGTCTTTTCCAATTTTTTTGTCTTTTGACGGCGCATGGGATAGTTTATCCGCATACCACCACCTACAGTCACTTCTAAAGGTGTTCCATCTATGTATTTGGTGGTCATAGACTCGACTTCGCCAATCAATGTTTGCAATGTATTGGCTAAAGTCATGCGGGATGGATTTGTAGCATGATTTTGTCTTATAGTTTGAATTAGGTTCTCAATGACAATTTTATTTTCTTGGATTCTTCCAATGATATTATCTTGCATTCCTGCTGGCTCAGTGGGGACAGAAGGAGCCACAGGAGGCGGATCTATGTTTGGAGGAGGGTTTTGAGGAATGTTCGGAGGGTTTTGAGGAATGTTCGGTGGGTTTTGAGGAATGTTTTGATGGTTTGCATGATTTCGAGCTTGCCAACCAACTGATAAAACAAGAAAATTGTATACATAAACAAACATTTCAAAAACCCATGAAAATGCAAAAAAAAACCTAAAATGCAAAAAAAAAAACCTAAAATGCAAAAAAATGATTACAATCGGGGACTTACCTCCTCGTCTTGGTGGCATGGTTGAATCTATCGCTATCCGTAAGTCCGATGAGCAATTTTGAGATGGTATGAAAGTAAATTGAAAGTGAAAACGCTTAGGAAAAGTCAATGGGTTCAATCCAAATGAAAATGAGGAAAATAATGGTTCCATTAAAAGGATTTGGAAGAATATTTATTCAAGAAATATTTTGCGAGGTGATTTATTTATCATTTTTATGCATTTCGCATGTATGTGTGTGATAATATCATGGTACTTAGAATAATGATAATGTGATAGGTAGGTAAAGTTGGTGAGAAGAGAATCGATAAGATGGCCCAAATCACGAGATAAGAAAAATATAAGAGCTATAACAAGGCAAAAACATCCAATGGTAGGATGTTAGGGTGCGAATGATGATGAATCCAAAAGTAATGAATATCCCAAGAAAGGATATAACGAGTTATATGAGATTATTTGATAAACCCAAGGGGGATTGAGAGCTTGATCGAAGATAGAGGATGTTTGTTTAAAACTTAAGCTAGTGATGAGATCCCAACCAAACACGTGGGATCAGGTCAAAGAAGAAAAAAGACGTAGTCAAGCTAATAAAGATGACTAGCCATAAAGGGAAAAATATCACAATGTATCAGTGATGATATCATCAACTTGATTAAGAATGTGGATTTTGACATGAACCATGATGTACTCGATAGTATGATGTGTAATATAAACTTTCGGATGAAATTTAGACCGAAGTACCGAACAAGGTATCATCGATCCAATCCTTCAATCGAGTGAGAAAATCATGCCGAATGACATCTATAGTAGGAAAATGATCATAGTGAAGTGGTGGTCCATAGGTGGCTTGTGGTCTAGTTGGTTAAAGGGAAGGTGGTCGGTTTTGAGAAGAATCAGCTTCATGCTTCTTATTGCGAGAAAGAGTTTCCGAAATGAGACACTTTTTTACGCAGAATCTAATAGTTAATGTCGGTGTGTGTGCAATATTCATGATGGGAGAAGAAAATAAGAGCTGAAGAATAAGGTTTTGTATCTTTTTTGGTTTAGTCACATTTTACCTTTGCTTCAAGATTCTTCATGTGACATCAATAGGCTCTATAGTTAGAAACATCATGCCCCGTGATCCTGCGGCATGCAATACGGATCTTTCATAAAGGACCGAGGAGCCATATGAAAAGAGGTAGGGGAGATATCTCATAGGATGTAGAGGGATAGTGGTAGTGTCAAGGAGGGAATCAATGTAATGGGTGAGGATGGTACCAATGGATCAATATGGAAATTTGTCATCATGTAACAATATATAGGATCGTTAACCATGAGATCATCGACTTTGTAGTCAAATTTGGAAACCCTGGTATTCTTTCAAGAAAAATGGGAAAACTAAGTTTGTTGGTACGTGAGAGTTTGACCAGAGGAGAAATATGAGTCTCGCCATCGTGGGAAATAAATTTTACTTAGAGGTTCTTCTTGTACTAATATGACGTTCATGTCATGAATAATTTTGGTATGTAGGGTTTATTGGTAGTGCAAGACTTCCCAACTAGGAATTTGGGTGTATCCACCAAGTGGGGTCTTCTAAGGTCTAACCATCATCATAAAATGATATGGAAGTATAGACTCGCATAATATTCAATTATGGTTTTGAGTTGGACCATGCATTTCACAGAGCTTTTAGTGTTTATGAGATAACTACAGAAATTGAAGGATCCTTCTTGTTAGGCCGTAAGGAATGAGGCAACTAGGATATGATGATTTCAAGAAGATCAAAGGTATTGATTCTAAGTTTGAACTCATTAGGATCATCATCATCGACCGCAAGACATTGGGAGGCATGCGCCAAACCAACTCGAATGACTAGCGTTGCCGCTTAAGAGTAGTTAATGTGATGATATTCCCGAAAGGGGATATGTGATAATTCATCAAGCATGGGGAGATTTATTTTCTATTTTTGTTGAATTGTATCATAATTCTAAGGGTCAAAGTGTCCCTTGAATCTTATAAATAGATCCTGGTGAGTGAAATTCACTAACTCGACATGCAAAAGAGGCAATGACATGCATATGATGAGTCCAAGCCTTCCCTAGGAGAATGTTATAAGATAAGAAAAAATTGAATACCATAACTTTTTGCGTTGTTACCAAAAATCTAGGTTTGCATAATGAATTTAAACAACAATAAATCAAGATTAACACATGAAATTGAAAATATAGAAATAGAGAATCAACGTATATAGAATGGAGTAATATCTATTGAATATTTGAGGGATTTTTATACAATTTCTTTCTCCTACAATTATGGAGTCAAGTCTTATCACATTATCCCCATATCTCTCCTCTATTCCCTAGTCTTACTCCCACACCCCTATCTCTATGAGTTGTGCATACAACTCATTTTTCACACTCATATATTATTTAGATATTAAATAATTCTACCTATATTTTCACACTATGAACATTATTTCCTATCGATGCGTATATTCCCGGGGAATGGTGATGGGTAACCAAATACACCTCATAAAATGCATCTTTTGGTGATCATATCCTTGACAAGTGGTTTGTGTTGATTTTAGGTTATCAATAAATAATCGAGAGCCTTGATGAAATCTAATGTTTCATGGACATGCATGCTCTCTCATAAATGGGAGGATGCTTAAGCCAAGTATGACCAATCTGAATTGAAATGAAGAGTGGCAGATCATTTACGTAACGAAAGATCATGTGATCATAAATGCTATAAGAAAATGAATGCATAAATGAGCATCTATGGTGAGATCAGTATGAATGGAGATTTCCTCACATTTTTGGTGGATACTTTCTTCTAAACCAAGAAATGTAGGATTTTTCCACCAAAGAGGGAGGAAAATAGATGTTCATGTCAAAGCGGTAATTCATGAGATGTTCACAATGGTGAGGCAATGAAGTTCCAAGAAGGGAACTAGACCAATAATTTGGGAAAGTGATTCAAGAGGATCCCACTCATTGTGACTAAACTATTCAAGAGGATGAGAGAGATGAGAGTCCTTAGAAATAGATCCAGGAAGGAGTAGGAGTAGTTAGAGAGACTTGAAACTAATTTTTTTCTTAGGTCCTATGCCATCAAACATGTAAGTGTGATTTGCATTGGGGTCGATGGTGTTTGTAGAGAGAGATACAGATCTAGACATAATCGACATTATAGGATAATTTCCCATAGGGTCGATGGCGTCGGAGGAGGAAGGATCTTTCATTAAGGAACATGATTTTGAGGCACAAAAGGATATATGAATCTATGAGTCCAAGGTTGGAATGCTACAGGATATTTGGTTCTACATAAGCTATGACACATTTTACATCATTGATTACAACCATATTTTTAGGAGGGTAATCCGTGTCACTACATTGGTTGTAGTATTCTCTTTCTTCTTAGAAATTTCAACAACATCATGATTAGGCATAGGATTAGAGAATATTTTTAGCTTTTCATTAGCCTGGTTAATATCTTCATGATGATCCTTATTTTGATTCGTGTCTTTGAGATTTCACTTCTTTTTCAAACACTTGAAAGTGATGGCATCATAATAAAATTTGAGTCCTAAGAAGAAGTTGATGAAATACATTCAAAGTGCATGAAAATTCTCATGTGAGTGACCCTAATTAGCGTGCCACCAAAAAAACTTACTCTCATCATGCCAATGAGGAATGGGTCGAGAAGGATCTAGTATTGCGGTAAACATTTTAGGCATCCAATGCTTCAACTCTTCCTTACTCATTGGTTGATGATAGTTAGGTTGGATTTTATTGTTGTTAGGTTTTTGTCAATATTGAAAACAATCCTATTTGAAGAAGTGACAAGAGGAAGAGTATTTGAGACTGTCATTTTTGCGTTTTTTTTTAGAACATTAAAGGATTTTGACTTCTTTCTTAGTTTGTGTCTGGAACAGGATCCCTTCTCAAATTCCTCATGAGATAGTCTTTCCTTTTGGCTTGTTCAAAGGACTCTTCTAGGGAAGTAGGAGAAAAGGAAATCACCTTGTATTGAAGGTGAGGCTCAAGGGCTCGTAAGAAAATTTGAAAAGAGGCTATCATTGGGCATGTTATGTTTTACACACATGTAGATAGGGTATCTTGACACTTGATAAAGGATTATGTTGATTTGTTATCAGATTGTTGATAATTGATGAAAGTGTTGATGTTGTTTTGGGTAGATCGTGATATTGGAACTCATTTACTAAGGCTATCACTAGGGACTCTAGCTCTTAACTATAGAATTAGGAGGCAAAAGTATGGTACCAATATAAAGCATCTCCTGTAAGTTTATTTTTTAGGATTTTGGTGGCAGTGTATGAATTTTTCTATCCATTCTTTGTAATGAATTTCCAAATGCCTTGATATGAAGGGTGGGATTAGTAGACCCATCATAAGAGATAGATGGAGCAATGCCACCAATATCCATACTATAGCAATATAGGGTGCTAATGGATCTTGTTGGACTACTCCAAGACTTTGTTTTGAATGGGGAGTTGAGTGATGGGCACCCCATTAGGCCCATTTAGAAAAGGAGGGGGTATGGTGCCCCAAGACCTGTTGGAGGGAGGTTGACTAACTGAGCCATGTTGGCTTACATTTGGAGAAATTGAGTCATCGTAGTGGATTGTTGTTGGCTCATTTTTTCAATGAGTTGGAGAATGAGGTTGGTAGGGTCAAAATTAGAGGCATTTTAGATGACCTATTTTAGTAGATTTCCCCTTTTCTACCCTATGGTCAAGTTGTTTTCAAAGACAAATTTGAGAAGGCGTTTGCTAAGCATTTCTTTGATTCTCCTTTGTATTGAGGAAACTAAGATAGAAATTTTGAATCTCAGGAGGATGGTCAAAAGTATCATCATTATATATTTCTTCTTCCTCATCCTCAGGGTGGGCCATCATGTAGGTAGAATGCTTCTTTCTAGGTTCTCCTATGATGCAACAATCCATACAAAATGGAAACTCAACTTCAGGATGATATGTCTCAGGAAAAGTCTACACAACAAAGTCAGAGGACCCTAAGCCCAGATACTCCATGATGGAGTGTTGATGTGGGATTTAAGAAAAGGTTAGAAAGTTGATTAAGGCTAAACACTATCATCCATATATAGAAAAATGTAGACATGGACCTATGGCGAATTGAAGTAGATCTAGAAGATAAACATAATCAACCATACAAAAAAGTCTTCATAGGGGCGAAGGTATTCATATATGAGTAAAAAAAATATATAGGATCTCTCGGAGGTGATGGTGTTTGTGTAGAGATAGTTTTTGAGGTTTTTGGGATTTTTTATTTAGATGAATTCAAATTTGAAGATGGATGCTTTTAATGATTTTTGCTCGATAAAAGGTCTATGTAAGATTCACATTGGGTTCATCAGAGAATGGATGTGGGACAAAAATGTGTCTTAATATATCATGCACTCCTAAATCATTTTTCAAGAAAGTTATAAGGTAGAATGAGTAGGAACACACATATACTAACACACAAGGGTATACTTAAAGGGGCTATAGTGAGCGCTAGGATCACATATCTAGAGGGAATTAATCCTACACTAGGTCAACCTAGGGTTTCAAGGGCCGTGGTCAAGATAGAGGAAGGAAACCTACTAATATATTAATGGTTGGGTGTGGAGAGGTATGGATCAATAATAAACATGCATAATAAGGCTGAAATGAGAATGATGATATCTAAAGAGCTAATAATGGATAAGATTACTATGTTAACTAGCATTCAAACATGTGTAATACTAAGCTAACATAGCACAATGAAGAAGGAAATGAACTTACCTATGAAAAATGACAATAAATGGTTAGAGAACTCACCTTGTACCTATATGGTGGTCATTGATGCATTTATCTCTCCAGAAGATGTAATGCTAAGAGAGATTCACTATTAGGTGGAGAAGGGGAACACTATTCTGTCCTAGACTCACTATAGGTGACCTAATAGTGCAAACAACCATCCAAGAAGAAGAGTATTCAATCTAATCCAAGAAAGATGCAAGATGAACCAAGATAAGTGAAAAGATGCGAAGATGGCACAAAAATTAGAGCTCATGGAAGTCGAATGATTCTATGGCTTACTTTTTCTTATGAGTGTCAAATGAGGTGAGGGTATATATAGGACGCCATCACCCATGGGCGATGACATCGACCATGAGGAAATATAACACTGACACCATCGCCCATGGGTGATGGTGTCAGCCATAGGTGTTGAAAAGAGGTAAGGTGTTATGAAAAGTGAAAATAGTGTGTCATAGATCATGAATGTGGATAAAAAAGTGCCAAGTGATGAGATGCAAGAAAGAAATTGTGAATGTGATGTGCATGAGACCTAAGAGGACAAGGATACCTAGTGTAAGGAAAACTAAGGCCAAGACCAAATATGAAACTCTCTCCATGTATTATCTCTAACCCATAATGGTTACGTGAATAACCATTCCCCATTCCCAAAAGGCCCCTTAAGGAACCCACTCTATAAATAGATGCATTAGTGACCATTATATGCAGAAATAAAATTGTTAGTAACATGTATGAAAGATGAAAAGTGAAAAAAGACTTTCTTATTTCTCCTCATGGGTCCTTTATTCTTGAGTGAATTTAGAAGGTATGGGAATAAGTGAATAACTTTGGTGGGTGGGAAACCTATCTTCTCTTCCTTTGACACTAGGTGTCAAGCCTACAAATTGATTTTGTCGAATATGAAATATAATGACAAGATCCTTTCCTTGAAAATAAGATTCTCTTCCATTCTTTGGTTTGAGAAAGGAATTAAAATATTTTATGACTTGTATATATTTGGGAAGTGGATGGAATGGAAATACCTTAAAGATTTCTATAAGCTTCCTCAAACTCGATTCGAGAATGTATACAATGCTCAATAAATATTTTATAGCTCCCTCTACTGGACTAATTATGGAGGATGAAAATGATGTTTTGGATACTATGAGGTGGCTCTAAAATCCCCTCTCCAAGAAGCTACCTCAAGAAAGGTTATGAAAAGATTAAACCTTCCCCCAAACCTTTTCTCGGCCCATAACAATAAGTGGAATGTTTGATCCCATTAGTATATGGACTCATAGATTTAAATTTGTGTGGTTTACTTATCTTCATTCAAATAAATATTGTTTTAGATGGCTTCTAATTCAAAATTAGCTTATTGTTGGCTTCTAATATTTTATACGTTTTTGAGACTATAAGCTTGATGTTTTCTTTAAATTTTTATATATACTTATATTTTATACTTTTTACAAAAATATTGTACAAATGTACCCATACTGCACTGTACCGATATTTTTTAAAAAAATCATTTTAGTGTAATGTACTCTTACCCATACCGAAACAGTCTAGATTTCAAAAATGCCTTAGAAAATTTGTCACATCAAAAACAATGCTTGAAAAATATGTACTACATAGACCTCCATTCTAATGGAGTACATCATATCATTGTTCTATTTCAAAACTTAACAATGGACATCATTCCCATAGTTTACTATGGCCATAACCATATGCACCTCTTTATTAATACAAGTGCTAGTGTAAGTCTAAAGATAGCTCTACATGGTCATGAAGGCCAAAAACCTATCATAGTCCTATCATAAAATGTTATAATTGTGTTGAACATGTATCCTCTTTCTTGATGTTTAATTTTTCACATTGGTCGTTGAACATATTGGAGAGAACTTAGGTAGCCAATTTCTATGTAGTGGAGGTTTTCATGACTTATTAAAGAGTATTAAAGATTTAATAGAGAGGGAAAAATTTCATTCTCAGCCACCCATGACATTAAGTGTTTGTTGTAAGATTAGCAATCATGAAAAAATACTTGTTGAGGGGTAACTATTTATTACTCACCATCATAGATTCCATCTTGTTGAGGGAGGAATGAAGTGGAGGTATTTCAGTACTTCCAGCTTATTAGAATGTCTTGGAACTTCAATGTTGTGCCTATAACAATGATAATAAACTCAAGAAACCTAACCATACTCATGAATCCATTGGAATCTTAGAGACACGTGGCTTATAAATTGCTTATTTGATCTCAAGAAATTGTGAAGCAATACAACACAAGTCACTATAATAATGAAGAGCTAAAATGTTCTCAACCTCATTTTACGGTCTTATAATAGTGATAGTCAAAATATGAAATATTAAAACCGCAGAGATTCCATTACGAAGGTAAATAGGAACATGTTACATGTCAAAACATCAAGGCAAGTTAGAGCACTATCTCCTTGTGAAGGAAAGAGCCTTGAACTTGTAAGTATGATATTGTATAAAAGAAAGGAATTGCAACCATGTTCCTCCTTAGATGATAACCTCAATTGGATAATAGTTTATTGAGTACCTTTTTTGAATTTCATGAAAGGAACTATCTTCCATTCATAGAATAATGAGAAAGAATCAACCTTAACAAGTATACATTGTGAAAGAATAACACCCTAAAAGAATAACAGTTGGTTAGTGCTACTAATTCTTATCCTACAAGTTAATTTCCTATTTGGCATAGAAAGGAAAGGAAAAAATAGATAATAGAGCACTAGATTCCTCCATCAAGTAAATCAATTTGAATCAAAGCTATAAAACCATATTTGCACTAAACAAGGGGCATGATGTTAGTGTTAGAGGTGAAATAGGTTAAAAATGACTTTACACCTTGTGTCCCATTTTGTGCATATCCTATGATCATTACATTCCATGATGCCACATTTTCTAGGAATTTTGTCAAATAATTTGCATGCCAGTTGCATGCTCCCACATTTTACATACATATACTGTAGTATTACACCAAAAAGAAAATTCATTTGGCAAGGTGAAAATATTTTCCAAGCTTTGGATATGGCTCAGCGATCTGTGTAGGATGGGAAGTAATCACTATAGTACTACATGTACCCCATTACAAAGCTAAATAGAACATTATTTTCCGATCATCTTAAAATATTGACTATTAAAACATGCAAAGAAAATCCAAACACATTTAGAACCTAATAAGTTCCTGTAAAGAAGACATGACATAGATCCATGAAAAAAATGGGGCAAAGGAAATGGAAATGATACCTCTGATCGGCCTCCTACTCACATACTAACTTCTTGGCATGAATGACTAGTGAAAATAAACTCCTCTATCCCCTTTGTGAATACATAGTTCTCCATGGCAGCCTACACCAAGCCTAGATACCACATTCAATACGCGGTTTCTGCGTGCTTGCTATTTTTGTGACTTCACTTTGGGAGAAAAATATTTTTTTAATATAAAATATTTTTAAGGGATGTGATTTAGGGATGGTAGTTAGAGACAAAAATATACAATTTTGTCTAATTAATGTCTCAAACCACCCCGCTTGTAACATTGTAGGCCAAAACAAATATATTATATTATTCTCACCAACCATATTTGACAAAGAAATATCATGCTTAGTATCTACAACTTTTTTTTTTTCACATCTACTTACTCTTATGAGGGAGAGGAACTCATGGAATCATTCTATTGTATAACAAAGATGATATGAAGGAAAGCAATTTTGTTGTGTTGTTCAAACAACGGGAAATTCCTCATGGAGGTG
Source organism: Taxus wallichiana var. yunnanensis (assembly GCA_018340775.1). Taxonomy (NCBI): domain Eukaryota; kingdom Viridiplantae; phylum Streptophyta; class Pinopsida; order Cupressales; family Taxaceae; genus Taxus; species Taxus wallichiana. The sequence continues at coordinate 947,704,182 of CM031239.1, read as the reverse complement.
GAGCATGTGTACATGGCGGAGGGATGATTAATGCACTTCTTGGGTTAGTTGTGAAAAAATTTCTTCTAAATTTTTTAATTAATAATATCCTTCAACTATCCTCAACAAAAATCCAAGAATTTAGATTTGTAGGCTCATTAATATAGTATAATATTCAAAACAATCAATTGATTTATAATCTTCAAAATGAAATGTTTTCTATTTATACCCTTGGATGAGCTAGAGCATCAAAGTATGGCCCATAAGTGCATAGAAAATATATTTTTCTCTATTTCAACTTCCTCAAACATTTATTACATTTATAGGATTCCAAATGGAAGTTTTGGGAGCTTTTCCTATCATTTATAGGGAAATGGAAGGTCAATGTTTTGTGTTGGTGGTCATTGATGAACAATGGTATCAAAACTATTGATGATGGAAACCCCGATTGGCATATTAATTGCTCTACATAAACCTTAATCATAAATGTGCATGGAATCGATAAAATAAGGAAGCCTTAACCAAAATTTTCCATATATAACATTTTAAAATTTCAGATTTCATACATATGCAATTTTCCTTATCTTCATTTGGTGGAGAAGGATACTATGAATTATGACCAATCGGCCCACCTCTCCATGCAATACACCAATGGGTACCACTTAAATACTTGATTAATGTTTTCCTTTATTGATATGACAATATTTATCAACCAAACCTTAGTAGAATGTATTATATCTCCATAGTGTGTTTAGTCAACAACCTATGTATTGTATCACCTTTCTTTGTTAGTTGATTGAAAAAAATGGCATGACGTTTATATGTATCTTGTCATAACAAAGAGGAGTATCGTAATAGTTCCCCCAAATTTTTCTCTTCCCTACACTTCCCATCCCTTAAACACCATCTTCATCAATCCTCTTTCTCATGCAATTTTTCCCTCCCTCAAATTTAACTTCTTTATCACATGAATACACGTGCCCAACAATTTTCTCTAAATAATGAGGTACAACCAAGCCCACCTTATACACAATTACCACACTTTTATCCTATAATCAAAATATTATAACTAATTTTATTTAAAAAGAGTTATGAAACTATATTTTCTTTTAGTTTTTCATAGGTTTTAGGAAGTGTAAGAAATGAGTGATTCCAATATATAATTTCTCATAACTTGTTATATTTAGTCTCGAGAAGCTTGCATAAAAGCAAGGTATGGGATTCAAAACAATCTTTAGAACTTGCTTCAAATTTTCATTAAGCACAAGTACTATGGGAAAAATAAGTTTTCCTCTAGTACCAAAAAAATTAGAAAGGGGATGGTAGCATGGAGATGTAGTTTCCTAACTCATCCCATCTTTAAAGTCAATACATAAAATATGTTTCATTGCATTTCTCAACTTTTACTTCATGTGTTAATGCACTTTCCTCTCCCTAAACCTAATTTGGTCATGTTGTCTTTTTAGAGAACCAAAGGTTTCATTGTAGTTTTATGAAGGGATTTTAGAGTTGTAGAAGTAACTAATACTATTGATATAGATTAAGGTTTTCTTTTCCTAATGTTTGTGGATGATTTTTTCTACATTGGGTAAGATGTGTGTTTTTTCCATTAATTATTTTTGTTAATATTTCCATGATTGTGATTGTTTCTTGATTTTTCATCATGCTTTCTAAATATCTACAATGATTATTTAATATTTTTAAATGCTAAATAACACCTTTCCATATGAGTTGCAAAAATCATGGTTCAGTTAGAAGTGCATGTGTTAGTTAGAAGTGCCAAAATCATGGGTTAATTATGAAGAAATAGAAGATGGGAGGAAAAGAAAAATATAAGAAAATCCCAAAAATTCATATAATTAAAAAGAGAGAAGAAAATATAGAGGCTCTTAAAATTCACGAAATCAAAAATCCCGAAAGAATATAGTTAGTTTATGGAGATCCACACTATTTTAAGGAAGTGATCTTAGAGGGAGGAGTTTATAATATTTCTAAAAAGTATTGTAAATTAATTTTAAGATTATTTAAGAATAGTGGTCCCATGATATTAAATTATTTTGAGAGTATGGTACAATGTTTTTGAAGATATATGTACCACTACCATATTTTAATTTTTAAAAAAATTAACAAAAATTTGATATTTTATAATATACCTTCCTAAAATATAAAATAAAGTGTGGGAAACTTCCATCCCCTCTTTTTAGCCACGCACATGGTCATATAGTTGTATTACTTCCTTGAAGATAAGACATATTCTGATTTATTGTTTATGAGAGTTATAATGTTGGTTTTTCTCATAACTAGCCATTGGTTTTTTGCTTAGGAGTTTTTTAATAACTAGCGACGCCATTGCTCATCTTTCCCAAGCTTATGCTAGCACCTACTATGTGTTTTATTTTTCCTCTTTCAAATCTTTGAATTCAATATTAGACAATTATGTTGACCAAATTTCCTCATTCCTACTCAGATTAGTGAACTAGTACTAAAGAAAATAAGTAACTCCAAATATGTAAGGGTTTAAGGTACCTTGAGATGGGATGATGATGTGAATGGGCGTAAAAAGAGACATTTATTTGTAATGAGCTCAATGACCTACAAATAAAAATAATTCAATAGAGGATGGATTAGTAGATAGATGGGAGGGTTGCCTGATGATGTCAGTCCCAAGAAGTAAGAAATTCCTAGGATGGATGTCAACCCTCATTTTGATAAAGATAAGATAAAATCAAATATTGATAAATTAGATAAAGTAGAATCTCAACCAAAAGAGAAACTGAAAAGTAATGAAGATGAAAATCAGTAGATCTGATCTAAATGGATATAAAATAAATCAAGCCTTGGTAAGTCAATGGTGGTCGAAGAGTGCAGAGGGCCATTCGATGGTGATGGGAAGATCAACTGGAAAAGTGATGGATAATGCATATCTGAAGGATCTATAGGTAGATCTAGAAATGATGATGCACCGAGATGCCATCCAAGAACTTGAAAAAGATATAGAACAAGATCTAATAGAAATTATGTAAGAAAATTATAAATAATGGTGGAAAATGCAAAGAAAACTGATCATGGTGTCGACAATGATCAGAAGGGATCTCGAGAGTTGGATGATTTGTGGACACAAAAAAGTGGATGGCTAAGGATATGAATGATAATGAGGCATAGAAAATAGAGGCTAGATTGACGGTGACGAGAGATGGTTGAGGAAAAATAGGGGTTGATCTAGACTTGGATGGAAATGTATGGACTAAAATGAGGACTGCAGATAAGAAATGAGGGCACAGGAATGGAAGAGACAGAGAGATCCTCAAGATTGCTGAACCTACATAAGATTTGATGATGATAGTTGCAAAAGAGGGCTCAAACATGCAATGATAAAATAAAAATTAAAATCTCCCAAAAATAGTTAGAATATCTCTAAGAGGGATTGAAGATGGTTATATTAGCTACTGAGAGATCAAAAAAAAATAAATCAAGGTCGAAATATCACTTGAAGACTTCAAAATTACATCTAGGAAAATGAGAGGTAGGGTTGACGATGACTGGATGGGTCACCACTGACCATGGGGAACCCTTGATTTGGTTGGTAGAATGATGATGAGCTCGAGGAAAGGAGCCAATAAGAGTATGGATTAGGGTTTATAAGGATTAAGACAAACTAGGGATGTGTAAAGAAGATAAATGGGTAGGTGGATCATGGATATTCTTAAATAAAGACCATGGAGAGGCTAAAATCATTAAATGGGGGCCTAAAAAGGATAAAATAGAAGATTTATGAAGGATAAATAAATTAAATGAGGATTTGGGGCTAATTAAGGGTGATGAGGAATGATTAGGAATGATTAGGGAAGATTGATTAAATGGTGGGAAATAATGGTAAATGGGATAAATTAAATTTAGGAGGGAAAGGGAATTTGAAAGGAAAGAGAGGTATGTATGTTAAAAGATGACAAAGAGAAAACATGAGGTGAAGGGTAGTGATACCAAAAATTGGTGTCTATATTTCCCCCTCTTTGTTGAGTGGTTTGTGTTGGGAAAACCATGAGACACAAATGAGAAAGTGATGAGAAGATGATTGATTGGGTGCTCCCCCTAAAACTAGGGATCGATGACACAAAGGAAGTAAGTCACAAGTTTGAAAGAGATAGATGAATAAATGATGAGAAAAAAAAAAGGGATGAGATAGATATCCAGTAAAAGGATAAACAAAACTCAACAAGTAAAGTAGAATATGGAGGTGATTTTAGAGTCACTCTAGTAGGGACAAAGTACAACGTCAATGGAGATGAAAGAAATTTCCTACGGACACTGTGAGATGGAAAAAAACCATTGAAAAATAGAGGGAATCCAAAGGGAATATGCTCAAATGGGTGTGTAAGCCATGGGACTAACGCGTCAAAGGGAGATATCAAATATGCGCAAGAAAATGTGAAAAATGGTCGAGAATATGGTCACAACAAAAATAATATGAGGTGGATGAAAAGTGAATGCGACGTCCTTCGTATAAGAGCAATCAAAAAATATTTTTCTGTCTTTAGGATAAAGTTTCATAAAATAATGGTGCCCCTAGAGGAAACACAAAGATGTCCACAAAAGTGAGATGATGTAAAAGATACGATAGATAACAAATCCTTTATGGGACACAATAAGGATGTGATAAGAAGAACACTCAAGGAAAGAGTGGAAGAAAAGATAATTTAGAAAGGAAGTATTGGCCAAGAAGGCAAGAAGGGATATTATTAAAAAGGATAGAGTTGGGTTGAAGATGGCTAAAGATAGTCAATGATGACTAGGGTAAAGTGGAAATAACACAAGGCGGTCAAGATAATGACCAGTGGGTTGGTGGGCTATATAATCCCATGGGTTAGTCGATTAATCTCATTTGTATATTGCGAAGTGACGATCAAGAGCTCTTAGTATAAAAGAGAGACTATTATTTGAGATAAATGGAGGTGAGAGAAGCAACAAAAAGTGCCAGAGGACTCATCGAGATGGTAACTTCTTAAACCCTAGCTTTATGTTAAGAAATTTTGTTATTTTTATTTTTGTTATTTTTTAAAATTTTGGGGTCGGTGGAGGCAATCACCGCAGACTCGGTACATTTCTTCATCGACTAGGCCTAAAAGGGTGTCGACCCAAGCTAGGATGCGCCGACCCAATCAAGGTTAATGTTGACCAAGGCTACATTGATAGATTTTGGTTGATCATGATTTTTGGATGATGATAGGTCTAATGTTTGTTTACTTGATTGGTTTCGTAGGTCCGAGAGACCTTGTATCTATGAGATAGAGTTCTTTCCCTTTCTAATCAAACTAGAGGAGATGTTACGAGACGTTGAGTGGGACCACTTGGCAACAATTGGATTAGTTGAATTTCATCATTACAGTGGATTCCATGAGATGTGGGACTTATGATTGCACTGGTAGATAGGTGGGATGTGTGGAAAGACACATTTTGGTTTATCATGGGTGAGATGACTTTTACATTCAAGGATGTATATCGCATCTTATGGATTCCTATAAAATATGAGCATATATAACCCATTAGAGTGGATAAAATATTGGGGGTTTTGACATGAATGTTGAGCCAATGCCTTAAATAGTAATTTTTCATTCGGGAATTTCAGTATGAGACTAGATATAAGTCGGGAGTGTAGCTAGGAGTAGATATATATGTCGATTATGATTATTATTTCTAGCTATGCACTACCAAATTTAAGGGGTGCTATATTTTTGTGGATAGTAGCGGGTGTCGAGGAGATATTGTTGATCATAAGATTGTGTTTTATTTTGGCACAACATTTTTTTCACAAATATGGCATGACTGTGGATGTATATCGAGAGGAGGAGTACAATATTAGATGTAGGGTTCCTTCTCCATTTGGGAATATGAGCACATAATGGTGACCAAGCCCGGGGATATCATGGGTGATGGGTGATCACATTGAGCTAGTAGTTGGATTTCGGAGATGGTGAGCCGATTAGGATCACGGTGATAGAGGAGAGAGGGGAGAAGAGTGGTATGTAGACATACTTGCAGAGTTAGATGTAGAGTAGGTTAAATGATAGCCAAATTACAACTATCCGAATGCCCTAGGGTGGATGTTAAGTTGTTGGGGATGAGAAGGACTTGATGGATACAATGGCATAGGCCCGAGATGATAGAGTTCATCCAGTTCCATAGATTTTGGTGGTAGTTTAGAGTGGTTCGTACTATATCTAGGGAATCTATTATATATAGATGAGATGAGAAAATGAGGGATATTTTGGCTCCTAACATGGCATACCAAATAGAGGAGGTGGGGGCACCATGGTACGACGTTGATGATGATGTAGGGGTTGGTGTCGGGTTCGCATGATGGATGACTAGGAAATGTACATCACAAAAAGTAGTCAAGGGGGTCGAGGGAGAAGATGAGGAAGAGGAGGATGTAGTAGAGGAGGAGGTAGCTTCTAGAGGTGATGATGATGGAGATGATGGATGGGATTCCATAGAGAGAGACCAAGTACACGTAGAGCATGATTTTACCCACTTAGAGAGAGAAACCACTCACTAGGAGAAAGAGGTGGAATGGGAGGAGGCTCTAGTCCTACGTTGGGAGAGGGATGAGGCTACGAAGCGAGAGAGATAAATATTGGAGATAGAGGGAGGCTTACAAAGCACGATATAAATACCTTTGTCCTATATTGGCTATAGAGTCAGGGAGTGGTTCACCATTGACATCACAGGGGCTAGGTAGATGACACCTCTAGGTATTGTGTCCTTAGACTTCTACGTAGAGATAGGGCCGAGGAACAATACTACAAGAGAATTGTGACATCAAGGTTGTCATAGAAACATAAATATGCAACCAATCTAATGAGTAGTGAGGATTGGGTGGCACAATGCCACCCGAGAGTATGGAAAGTGTGGCACAACCACATAAAGATGCGGAACATGATGGGGCCTAGGGATTGATTTAGGAACCTTCCCTAGGGGAAAATTTGAGACTATCGATGTAGAGTTTCTTGGTTTTGATGATGTATCTAGATTGAGACAAGACCCTTAGTGGCCTGTGACTTGATGTATACATGTATTTGGACTTATGATATATATATATATATATATGGTTTTTTTGTGGTTCATAATGTGTCATGTGTTGATTTGTAGTTTTGATGTTGATTTGGATGTGGATGTTTGATTATGATGTCATGTATTAAATTCAAATGATTATGGATTTTGGATTAGATGTGGATGTGATGATTGATTTAGATGTTAGATCGTGATGTTATGAATTTGATTTAGATGTAAATGGACTTTGGATTAGATACATATTTTTTGATTAAGGATTTAATTATGGTCGTAGATTATGGATTTGATGTGATGAATTTGATTATGATGATTTAGGGATTGATGATTATTATGGTTATGAATATAGATGATGTTAGATGAAAATGTGATGCATTAAGATGAATATATTATTAGCATAGATAGATGGGGATGGAAATTAAAATACGATAATGAATGTGATGTGATTTATATAGATGTTGAATAAATGTGATTTGAAATGGATGAATATTTGTTTAGGCATGGTGAAAGAATGGATAAATAATGTAGTGGATTTATAAATATGTCAAATATCAATGATGTGGATGATTGATGATGTACTTAAAAATACAAGGATGAAATGGTTAGATTAGGAAAATTATGCTCAATATAAGAGAAAGAATGCGACCTCGATAGACTATGATAAAAGAGAGAAACAACCCTTGATCGTAGTAAAGTAAAGGCAAGAAGAAGAAACAATGCTTCATACCAGATTGGAGATAAACAAGAAAAGGATCCAATCAAGGTAATGCACTTGTAACCAATAACAGATGTTAACACATAACCATCCATATCTAGTGATCATAAAGGGTCACAAGAGAGAGTATGGGAAGTGAACTTATATACCTAATATCGATGTGAGGTAATTGGTTTTAGATGTAACTCATATGCGGGAATATAGGTTATCTATAGGTGGATTTTCCTAGGTTTATGCCCCAACTTTGAGAATTATGATACAAACTAGTAAATTCAGCAAGTTTGTTATGGATGAGAAATTTGATCAATGTGGGACCTTTCTCAGGATGCTTACTTTTGAGTATATATAAGGCTGATCAATGCGGGAAGCCTTCACTACCATGATATGATATGGTAGTCATCCTTTGAGGGAGTGGTCTACATTTTACTTTCATGTTTTTGGATTTTTATTTTGATTTTTTGAATGGCGGGATAAGATATGCATAATACTTGTCCTTCGAGGGATAATTCTATGCTTTTTTATAATTTTTCATTAATGAACAACTATCCTTCGAGGGAGTAGTTTGTTTTCTTTTAAGTGAGATAGTTTTTAGGTGAGCATATAGAATTTTGATTTTTACTGAAGAGATAGGGATGGCTAGGTAGAGCACTTAAGAGGGGATGAGAGGATGTAAAAGTGACACTTATGGACCCTTAGTGTGGTTCAATTAGGGGAAAAAGGGAAGAATATGTAATGATCACGTAGTTCTCACCAAGAAGGAAGAACCTGCCCATAAGAAATATATTATGAGAAAAGCCGTGGTGCCATAATCAAGGTCTTATATAGGAAAGTGATGGTAGACCACATAATTCCCAAATCATTACAATGAAATATTTAAGAGGCTAACAATGGATGGATGACCAATGGAATAGCTAATTTTATTTTGGTAAGTGTGTTAACAATAGAAGGGCCACAAGTGCAATGTATTAAGATGTTTCATTTCTAGTTTACCATAAAGAGAGGCCAAGGATAGGCCACATACCCATACTTATGCATAATAATATAAGTTCTAATCCAGTTAGGAGAAAACTTTCCACAATAAATCCTTTCTAGAGTAGTGACATTATGATATTCTGTAAGGACAAGGTCACCAATATTAAATTCACATTCCTTAAGGTGTTTTTGTAAGCATGTTTGATGCGCTCTTGATAGACATGACAATGTTCAAGAGCGAGAAAGAAATGTTCCTCTAATAACTCAAGATATGTTAGATGCTCTTGATGATAGTATTCATTAGAAACAAATCCATGAAGAGAAATGTGTAAAGAAGGGATTTTAACTTCAAGAGGAAGAATGAACTTGTAGCCATAGACGAGAGAGAAAGGAGTAGTTCCCGTAGAGGTGTGGATTCTAGTATGATAAGCCCAAAGAGAGAAGGGGATATGAAAATTCCAATTACGATTTGATTTATTAATAGTTTTGGTAAGGATGTTAGAAGAGTTTTATTGATGGCTTCAGATTGACTATTAGCTTGAAAATAATATGGAGACGAGAAGCTAAGCTTAATATTGAATGAGTCACAAAGCTTATTCATATTTTTTTTTTGAATGAATTTTTGTTTTCCATGAAGATTTTATGAGGGATGCTGAAGTGAAAAAATGATGTGATGATTTGATTGGAATTGTTTCATGTGAGCGGAATGTCTTCCACTCATTTAGTGAAGTATTTCAGTAGTGAGCTTATTATAGAACGATGACAGTGATAGGAATGTGGATTGATGAGTCTTGTTATTCGGATTTTCGCCCAAGAAAAATGGACAATAGGGTAAGACTCCAGGCGTGAGCATTGAAAGGGGCCTTCACGGGGAAAATTTGGGTTTATAGGTGAGGATTAAGTGTTTTGGGAGCATTCAAGAATGATTCAGAAAGTTTGAAATCAATTAAGGATTTTTTCCTCTTCTAGGTTTTGAAAGGACTTGGATTGACCTATGGGTGAAATTGGACTGACGGCCCATATCTAGCCAAAATTAGAAAATGGACAAATTGAAAAATTTAGTTTTTGGGCATTTTAATGGGTCTCCATGGTCTTCAACACTAGGAAAATTTTCAAAAATTTCAAAAATTGCCCAAAAGGTTCCCTAGGGTGTCAAAAGTTAAAAGATAGCTTGTTGAGCTAAGTTGAATGCAAGTGTTGGGAGCTCTAAATAGCTCATCTTGGTGAGATATGATGATGACTAGATGCATGAATAATATTGAGTACATCCTAGGGGTGAATGAGTTGAGGGCTCAAGGAGCTCTCCTATCTCGCCGAGTTAGAGGAGGAGTAGAACGAGCCCGTGGAACTCAAGTCAACGACCTCATGGAGAGTTGTATGAGGATATTTCTTCATCGTGTGGGAGAGAATAACTTGATGCATCAAGCTAGATGTAGGGATGTCGGGCTTAAATCTCGGTGAAAATAAAGCCCAAACGATTGTGGCTTGAGGATAAGGGAAAGAACAAGCTCTCAACTAAGCTTGATGTAAGGAATCCATGAGCTCATCATCAAGTTACATGTATGGAGAGAATTAGGAAAATACGGGCTGATGCAGATGGGATCAAATGCGTAGGAGTGAAAGCTCACACACGAGGCATAGGGATCAATTCGGTCATGTCGGCATGAAGATATCACACATTGAGTTGGACCTCGGCTATAATAGTGAAATGGGTGAACCGACTCGCGAGAACGATCGGACGAGGAATTATTTGCTTACAGGTGTCGTCATCGGGTGAAAAGGATAGGTAGATTAGTTTTTGTTATAGCAAGCCATCATGAGAGGTTGGCAATGCACCAAGGTGAAATGATACCAAGATCGAGTGGGGTCATGGGGGAAAGGGTGTTTTAGGGGCTATTTTGGCATTACGAAGTTTTGTGAAGATCAATGAATAGATCATCAAATAAAAAGGGCTCAAAAGTTGGAGTGATTCCAAAGTCGAAAATTTCAGACTTTGAAGTGTGAGCGATTGAAGATATCGTGGTGCATATGCATTAGAACAAAGGAAAAGTTTGAGACCTTGAAAACACGAAATTCAATGGGCTTGGGTGAGGTCAACTCATATTTTGGGGTCAATGCACCCAGCTTTTTCAGAGAATTTGGTGGAAAGGTATGAAGAAATGTCCATCAAGCTTGAACTATGAAGTCCGAAACTTGGACTTTGGAGATGCGGGAGTTTGGAGTTTCGGGCTGAGTTGGCCGATGAACATGTAGTGGTCTCGGTGGGGGTTAAACCTCTCGAATTTTGATGGTTCAAATGTCGAAACCAAGCCACTTGAGAGACCTTGCTAGGTAGGTAGAATCAAATGGGTTGTTCATAAGTCAAAAGCAAAAGGGTGCCATATAGAGCTTGGGGAGAATATGTGGAGCTCTCCATAGAAAGAAGGAATGATGCATCGAGAGAAGGTTGAGTTGGCCCGGGTGTGTAAGGAAGTTCAAAGGAAACACGAGGTGAATCTAGCGGGATTTCCAACCAATGAAAGCATAGCGGGGAAGGTAAAAATCAATGCAAAATGTGGGGGTTCGTTTTGAAGATCCCATAACAAAATACACAATGTGGAACCCGCCATGCTTGAGAGAGCTCGGCAACTGCAAGCCAAAGATCGGGAGAGCCCAAAAATAAAAGGAAAGAGTTTGGGGTGAGGTAAAATAGGAATAACCGGCCATGAACATAGATGTAGGACTCATCAACCAACTTGCTAAGCATCTCGCCGAGATGCTCACCATTAAACTTATTGCAACAAACCTAGAATGCACCAAGAGGCTCTCAAACCCGAAATGGCTTATCTTGAGCTCTCGCAAGCCTAATTTGGATAAAATTGTAGTCGTTGGAATTGTGGAGAGGAGATATATTACATAACACCATCAAAATTTTAATTTCAAAGGTCTTGGATCTCCAAAATTCTAGAATAGTGAAAAGTGTCGAGGTACGTACGGTCATAAATGAAGACATGAGCACCCATTCCTCAAAGATGGGGTTCAAGTGTTGGAGGTATGGGAAACATCAAAGGACTGAATAGGATGATGCAAGCAAGGATGGAACCCCATACAAGTTGAAATACTAATTCCTCTTCCCTCATGTAAAATTATTCCTATAAATTGTAATGGGGTTGTACATCGTAAAAAGTTAGTCATTTTCCTCTTCGCACCCTTATTCTTCTTTCCTTCAAAATTTGGCTATTATGAATTTCTTGGGGCTTCAAGGCTTCCTCCTAAATATTATAATGGCATTTCTTTCCTCTTCTTGCTAATACAATGTATTGTACATCATTTATGTTGCTTTTCTTACCTCTCATTGTGCATGTAGGATTTGTTCATATTCTTTGTTCATTGGAGGGTTTGGGTATTTTGTGCTTATTTGGTAATAGTGGATGTATGTGTTTTAGTCTATGGTGCATGACCACAATCTCTAAGTTCTCTCCTTCTCTATTTTACAGGTTGGGAAAGTGATTAACACCCCCTTTTCTTTCGTGTTATCACCTTTCTAGTATAGGATTTCCTTCATTTCATTCATTTTCTCTATCCTGTATCCTGGAAGTGTTGGGATAGGTTTAGTTAGTCTATTTTCTTACATTATGGGTAGTTTTAGCATTAGGATTATAAAGAGGAAGTTGGCATTCTCTAGAGGGTTATCTCAAGTCCGCAAGTCCCGTAGCTTGAGGGATAACCCCATGTTAGAAAATTACATTGACGACCCATGCACACACATGTGAGTTATCAGGGGTGTTGTAATTTTTCCATATCAAGTCCAATGAGGTAAAGACCCCATCATGAGAAAGGCCAAAGATCCTACATCGGCAGTAAGGCATGACTAGGTATTGATTAGATTGGAATGGTACTAGCATTTGACGTATATATGAACGTATTTACAAAAGTATTGATTGTGATAGGGGTAAAAATAACCCATAAAAAATATGCGGTTGAAAAACAAATAAACAACTAAAATGGCCACCACAAATACCATTTTGGAATTCTTAGATAGATCAAGTGGATTCATGAGAATTAAGGCAACAAAGAAAGATGTCATCAAAACCACGCTTATAGAGGATGGATCTTTATGCAATGATGAAATAATGGTTAAAACATTAAACCAATGAGCTCCTTCCATTCTTAGATAGGTCGAAGGGATGATGGTGAGAAAGATAGTCGAATATTTGAAAATACCAAAGATCAAAGGGATTAGATTTGATGAGATTGACGTCGGAGTAACTCATGAAGATAAGTTGATTTTTCAATACGTTGGAAAAAAATAGAGAGTTTATATTATTTCGTAGACCAAGGAATGAGAGAGGAAAGGGAAGCCATAGTGTCTACAAAGTGATTGGATTACCAAAGAATGGTTTGGATGGTGTAAAGATTGAAGGGTCTAAGGAGGAAGTCAAAAATGTCCTTATACTTTTGAAGGATCTCATTTTTACATTGATAGATACCTTTGAATTGATTAATGATGAGTGGGAATCCCCATAATGTCAAGGATTTCAATGCCGAGTAAGATGGTGGTTTGGAGGCCTAAGATGATAGCTTCATATTCAACCATATTTTTGTGCATTCAAAATCTAGTTTATAAGCGAGGGGAATAGGAGTGTCCTAAGGAGGAATGATAATAATGCCAACGCCCCCTTGTCGACACATAAATACCTCAAAGAAGAGTTTCGGAGAATAATCATGTTAAAATTTGTTAATAGACTCATCTTGAAATTGTTTGTGAGGAAGATAATTATCAAGAAGAGGACAATCTACTAATTGATCTATGATAGCTTGGCCCTTCATTTATTTTTCGAGAGATAAAATTAAGGTCAAACTTCGGTCATGAACATGATCCATCAAGTGATGTGATGACTATATAAGGATTAGAATGCATGGTATTTAGAAGATGAAATATAGTGATGACATAAGTTTTATGATTAAAAAGATAATGGTTAATATTAGAGGTAGAGAAGAAAAAGTGAAACACATGTTTTCAACTTCAATGTAGTGAGTCTCATAATCGTGAAGGGTGCGGCTGATATAGTATATGACCTATTCCCGCCTTGCTCATCATGATGTGCCAGCATGGACCCCGAGCATGATCAGAAGTAGATATATAAAGATAGAAAGGCTCCCCCTCACATGGAGGGGTGAGCACAGAGGAGATAAGAGATACTACTTAAGGTCCTCAAAGGATTTTTTGGAAGTTATCATCTCACTTGATGTCAAAGTCTTTATGAAGAAGGTGATGAAAGGATTGGAGATGGTCGAAAAGTTGCGAGATGAAATTGTGGATTGATCAAAGTTGACCTTGAGACTCGTGAAGCTACTTTAGGTTAGAAGGAGGAGGCATCTCAAGTATAGATTTGATTTTTGCGGGCTCAACTTCAATACTCTTGATGGAAATTATAAAGCTAAGGATTCTACTCGTAAGCGATTCCAAACACACACTTGGTTGGATTTAGATGGAGGAAGAATAGGATAAGGTGCTTGAAAATGAATTTGAGGATGGTGAGATGGTCATGGTGATGCTTAGATTTACCCAAAAGGTCATCAACGTAGTCCTCTACAGTCTTATGGATGAAATCATGAAAGATGTAAGTCATTGTTTGTTGATAGGTGGCTCTAGATTTTTTCAAACTCAAGGGCATAACGTGATAGCAAAAGGTCTCCCAAGGAGTGATGAAATAAGTCTTATGTTGGTCCTCTGGTGAGATGAGGATTAGATTATACCCAGAAAAACCATCTATAAGAGAAAGCATCTCATATCATGTGGTAAGGTCTATGAGCTAGTCGATGTTAAGAAGATGAAATTCATCTTCAAGGAAAATGAGATTAAGATCTCGAAATTCATGTAGATGCGGATATTTTTAGAATATTTGGAAATGGGTATGATGTTAGAAACCCATTGTGTATAGTCAATAGGAATGATGAAATTATCTGAAATAAGGTGTTTGTGACTCCTCTTTGATAATGAGGAAACTTGAGGATGCATGTTAAAAGGAATGATAACCGAGATCGCATACAAGGCCAAGAACATAGATGCTAATAAAACACCATGATCTATAAGATGAAATAAATTCACCGAGAATAAATTTACATAAAACTTTGCAAATAAATGAGAAGCAATATCATATATTATTATGGAACTCAAATGAAATACAATGAGAATGGGCCTTGCTTATATAGGCAAGGAATAACAATCTAAAAAAAGTCAGTCCGTAGCTCAAGCCATAAATCAAGGAAAAACTAGTCAATACCATAGATTTAGGAGATTACTAGACATCAAGTATCGATTCAATAGCATAGATCAAGGAAAGAACTATACCTAACAACTAGATAATATGTCCTAATATCTAAATAAGATAAAAGAAATATCCACACACATAAGTGGGTGAGGATAAATATAATAAAGGTAAATAAAGTATCTAGATGAACATGAGCTAAGATAAATACCTACTCTAACACATGTGGCGAGGGTAAGTGCACCAGGGGCCAAAAGGGGGTCTTAAGTGGACGCATTTTTTGAAAAACAAAATCTTCAACTTGGACGAAGTTTTTGAAATAGTTACACTTAAAATTGGAAGATGTTGTAGAAATATGAATCGTAGCATTTTGAGTTTAGTTTCTAAGCTACTAAATTTTATTGAAAAATGAGATAAGTTTAAGTGGGTCAAACAACTAAAATACCAACATATGCTCTGTTTTTGTTAAAAAACATAATAGAGTGACTTTCATGCCCCCATCATTTTTGAGCACCATTTAGTATTTTTGAAAACCCTTTGGTAGAAAGATAGCTAGGAGAATCTAGTTTGGGCTCCATTTTTTTAGAGAATATATTTTTATTTATGATTTTTCTAGTACGTAAATTTGATGTTTTGAAAAATAATGGAGCTTCGATTTGTGCCCCCCTAACTACCTCAAAAATGATCGGAAATTTTTTTTTTTTTGAATATGTATAGAATTATGCCTAGTTTGGGTTAGTATAATTTTTTAAAAATTTCTATCATCAAAAAAAAAAAAGATACACCATGAAAGATAGACATATTTACACTTCAAAAAATAGCTATAAAAAGGCATAGTTAGAAAATAAATAATATGGAAACCTTATATTAGTAAAAAATTTGAAAAATTATATTTTTAGAAAGAAGAAACTCTGCTCTACATCGTGGTATAATTTTTTAAAAAATGGATCATTTTTTTATTTTGATTTATCATAGAGGAAGTGTCATTTTTACATTTTCTTGTAAAAACTCATTGTTTGTTGTGTTTGTGCAGGTCCATGCCTCAGGCTTGGGGATCCAAACCGGATCCCAATCCTTGAGGCATGGCTTGGGAAAAGAGAAAACACAAAAACGCATTATAATGCGTACGTGTTACATAGAGCGTATACACATTTTTCTTTGATTTATATATTTTGGCCCCCAACGTCCCTTTCATCTCTTTCATGGGATTTTGTAAACATTTGTTTGTCTACAATTTTCTCTACATTCTTGCATGATTTTTAGTAGTTCATTTGTCCCCTACCCCACTAGTTGATTTTTTATAATCATGGGTGATAAATTCGAGCTAAGGACAAGAGGAAAGTCAAGAATAAGACATTTGGAGCAATTAGAAGAGAAGAGAATAAAGAAATTGAAGAGAATGCAAAAACTTCAAGCGAGGCAAGGTACATCCGCTATATCAAATGTAGCTAATGTATTAGAAAATTGGGATGAAATACATAATGAAAATGTAGAGAATAATTATTTTGCAATGAATAATGATTTTGCAATGAATAATGATATTGAATTGAATGATAATGTTGGTATGGATGAAGAAATTGATATGAATCAATTGTTGAACCCTTACTTGAGAATCCAAATGTTAACCCAAAAAATTGTATGAAAACTTTGAATGAAGAAAGTAACCTTGTAAACGAATCTTCACCTTTAAGAACACATCCTTTCATTTCGTGAAGAAAACCAATTCACTTAATTGAAATTGATGAAAACATTATAAAACCAATGCCTAATAAAATGTCCGAAAGAAATACGAGAAGAAAAGCTAGTGGAATTTGGGATAATTACTTTGAGAATTTAAATGACACACAAAGATGTCAATTATTTGTTTCATTGATGAAATTAATTAAGATGAGACCTATAATGAAGACCTTGGGGTTAAGAACATCTAATGTTGTTGATCAAAATGCGTCAATTGTTGAAAACATACATAAAGCATACCAAACCGTAGGTGGAAAAATACGTACCAAACATAGTAATGCTTAAGGCGTGCACTAACTAATTGTATAGTAAGTGATAAAACAATTAATAAACGCTTGATTAGAAAAAAACAAGTAGTGCTTTGAAGCTAAACAAAAAAACACTAATGAAAGCAATAGAGAGACGTAAACGTCTTGAGTTAATCAATAACACTGACTATTGGGATTTCTTTAGTAGGACTTCCATGAAAAGACAAGAATACATATAATATTCTAAAAGAATAAATTGTAAAATTTTGGAATGAGAACACAAGGGTGTCACCGAATAGAAGAGATATAGTAAAAAGAAGAATAAGTTCTCATAATCGTGAATCGTGTGCAAAACATTTCTTATATATGACTCAAAAATAATTTTTTTCTAAGTTTAAAATGAAAATCCACAAATTAACATTAGCCAAAGGTTATTTGAAATGAGCAAACCCTTTTATGTGAAAATCAATCACTCATGTACCACTTGTTATTACAGGCATCATGTTGAATTTTCAATGCATTATGATTTTTTTGTCAAATATGTAGTGTTTTGCATATTGACATCATGTTGTAGGAGTGTGGAATAAATGTCCCATAAAAATATTCAAGGGAATTTATTCCGACAATATTTTGTGAAAAATCAACAAGACATTTTTTTATAACAAAGCATGTTTGGATGGAACATGCAATGTATGTGGTGGCTTGCCAAATCTGAAAAGTTGTATCCATGAGGAGATTACATATTCAATAGGAAAATAATTGGTTAGTTTCACCAAATATAAATCAGTGGCATATCAATTAAAAGATGGAAAAGAATCTAAGAGGTGTGAGCTTGTTAGAAAACAATTACCTGTATTAGAATATATGGTCAAATTCAGAGAGAAAATTTTTATGAGTATGTAAGGCACACACATAGAGATTGATGGTTGGATGAACAATTCAAGTTAAGCAATCACACATTCCCACTTGGTACTATTGTTTCAGTAGTTGACTGCATAGATAATTACACATTACAACCACAAATGGAGGTTCAGTCTCAATATTATAACTCAGTGCAAGTTTCTATTTTTGTGCATATAACATTCATGCACTCTCTGAAAGAACTGAGAAAGATCTAAAAATATAAAGAGAGTATCATTTCTATTTAAGTGATGATCAGAAACATTCTACAGAATATGTGCAAGGATGTTTCTAGGTGTTTTATGCAAACTTGAATGAGAGGAACATTAGTTTCGATTAACATTACATTTGGTCGAGATAGCTACACATCATGATTTAGAATGCAAAAATGTTTTATTGGCTAAGTAAGATGCACAAAGAAACAAATGTACAACATATCTAGAGTTTTACTAAGGTAGGGCATGGAAAAGGAGACAGAAGAGTTAAAGCTCAAGGATGGTGCTAAATTTACAAATGCAAAAACCATTTTCATTGGCGTGTTAAGAATATGGGCCATGAATCTAAAGAGAGATCAATGGTTCGTACATATTTTTGGTTGATAGAGAAACAACATACGGAAAAATTTGAAGATTGTATGATAGTTGCGTAGGATCAAGTGATAAGCACTCATTCCATAGTTGAGATGTAAATTCTTGGACTATTTATACTAGGTGCATGACATGTTTTTGTATATCATGCATTTATTTTACATAAAATGAATGTGAGTCACAACAATGGGTGGATGAATGGACTTGTAGACCTCTAATTCCACTCGATACACATCAAGTTCCATGAACATTATAACTTGTAGGGTCTTGGATCAAATGACAACATCACATGACTTTGACCAAGTCTCTGATTTAGTGCAACAAGGTACATACATATATGTACATGCCATGTTTTAGATTTATAAATTATTAAATGGTCAACTCTTAATGTATTTATAAATTGACTGAATAGTTTTACTTTGTGATACATAGGGCACGTTTTTGTAGTTATTGTGATGGAATTTAATGAAGAGGGAACATACTACTTCTTGTCTTGTTGTGTAGAGGGGAAATTTTTTTGACTTCCACAGTCATTGATGGTGAAGACCTTGAGTATCCCACTGGATCAGTGGTAGTCACTGGAACTTGGCTTCGATGATATCCTATAAAAAAATCAAACATTTGGTTGTTTGAAGACTATAAAGTAAATCGAAAAGATACTTCACTATTCACATTTGGTCCTTGCAACAATATTAAATTGATCAAATATCGAGGTCAGCCATCAAACAAAAATCTATGGAAGGTTCTTGAATCAGATCATGAAGTAATTCTTTCTACTATCAAGAATAGAGTTGATCCTTGCGGTTCATTGGATTGAATTTGTAAATGTATGTTCTTCATGAATTTAATTTGAATATTTACTTAAATGATTTTGTTTGAATTTTGTATGATTTAAAATTATATTTAATTGCTTACTCGACTTGTTCTCGGATCTACCGAGATGTCTCTAGTGCCATGGAGTCCGAGAAATCACCCATCGAAGATATGACGTGTTCGGACTCTTAAGGGACTACGAACATCCCACATGCCCGCTTAGCCCCCGCGTGCTTTTTTTTCCCTTTTCCCCTCTTTTCTTGGCCTTTTCTCTTCTTGATGTGAAACCGCCACCTCCTGCAGGTGGCGGCGGTCTCAAGTGTGCGTTAACATGCCTGCCCCACTTAACAGGCGGCGGTCCCTGTAACTTGCTGAAACCTGCCGGGGCGGTGGTCCTTTACGCATTTTCCAGAAAGCTCTTTTAACACGACTCACGTAATTTCAACGTTTTACCAGCTTTCTTTCACCACCATAAGCTTGCATTTATGATTCTAGTTCCCTGGAATAGTGTTTTGCCATTGTTTATAGTTTAAGAGTTCTATTTGGTTTTTACCTTGGGTAAATGCAAATGCTATAAATAGTTGGCTTGTGCTCAAGCAAATGGCCCCTCAAATTTGCCTCTGAATTTCTCTTTGCAATAGATTAGTCTTTCATTTTTTTTAGAGTCCTTAGTTTCTTTCATTGCATGCTTAGTTAGTATTGTTTTGTTGTTAGGAAGCCACATATCCATCTTGTGCTGCAAGTGTTGTTGATCATTTTATCAATCCATTGGAGTAGAATAGTTTTTTCAATAGGAAGCCATTAAAGTTGCAGGTTTTGTTCTCAAACAGGATAGTTTCGGAGTTACGGCGTTTATGTTGCATGACTCGCAATAAATCCCGCTAGGAATTGCATAAGCCAAGCTCTGTACTCTTGCGCTATCCCTCTCCTACTCGCATTGTATTCAGTCTGTATCTTGAGCTGCCTTTGTCCCAATATCTACTTCTGTTGATGCTAGCATTACATGCTTTTACGGATCACGTGAACATGAAGGAAGCGAGGAGATCTGCTTTGAGGGGACAAGATCACACACACCATCGGATTCGCCCAGCATTCTGTAGAATCCAGGTTCTAGCTTTCAAAGTTCTAAATTAGAAACATATCAAATAGAGTAGTTAATCACTTTATTTCAGTTAATTTTACTTTCGATATTGCCAGGGAAGTTGTGGGGATTGATAGTTTTAGAAACTATGATTCATTCCTCACTTTTGAGGTAGGATCGAGAGTCTTGCAAATAGATTAGATCAGTTATTTCATTGTTTAGAATAGATCTACAAATTGCACAGACAAATAGCTATACTCGGTTATCTTGTTTGTTTTAATTTCTTATTTTTTTATCAATTCTAGATATGTTAAATAGTTACTCTTTTAGATTCATTGAATAGTTCATCGAGAAAATACAAAAATAGAGAAATCATATATCTTTATAGATATATTCAAAGTAGTTAAATTTCACTTTCTTTGTAGTTAATTTATATTGTTGCTTTTGTATGACAATCACGGGACCTAGGGAGCCCCGGAGAGAATACGTATTGAGCCAATCGTGTCTCAACCCAATCTCATTACAGCAATAAGCGATATAGATCAAAATCTCGGGATCAAGTCTTAGAACAACGGTGAACTTGCAACAAATCAATTCTCGGTTGCGGGTTAAACATAGAAGACAAGCACACATATTTTGGTCAAATCAGCCAAACTACAGATTACCCTAGAAATATCCCATGACTGTGAAGGGTTTGAAAGAGAAAACGTTTGGTTGTGATCCTTTGGTCCCCCATGACCGGGCGGGAGACATTCTCATAGACATAGATACTAGCCTAAGAATTCGGGTTGCAGAACACTGTGAGATATCTGAGAAGATCGCACATTATTAATTTTGAATATAGAAGCTGAGAAAGCATATGATTATTGGATACTAGGGATTAGGGACTGATTCCATACATGACCATAGCGAGGACTGCACAACAACCAAGAATATACGGTTGTGACCCACAAATCCCATGACCCACGAATCCGAATCCAGTGGGTGAATCAGACATAGACACTTGGCCTACGTACACACTAGTATTGAGATCACTCCACTTCCACCTATCATCATCGAACGATTATCCTTGCTTAGACATAGCATAGCTAACAAAGCTAAGGAGTTTTGGACTAGGCCAGAGAATCACCCATAGAGTCAATTATATTTACCATCCACCCTATGACCTTATTTGGAGACATACACGAAACTATCCCAGGTCATTTTCCACGTATTCCACAACCTATAGACCGAATCACGCCAGAGCTCGATATTGATTGGAGCCTTCGAGCAGTCATCCTTGTTGATCGATCTATCACACCAGTTCAGGTTAGGAGGGCCTTCTTTGCCTTAGATTCACAATTTCCACTAGTGCGTGTAGAAGACATTAGATTGCCTAACTAGTTTGTCTGTATCCCACACATATTCCATCCCCACCGGCTGTCTCGGCACGACCTCGGGAGGTCGGGTGCGAGGAAGAGTTACTTGTAGATTCCCACGCTCGCTTGTCACTTTTCCATCGTACAAAATTGGTGAACCGACGTGAAATTCCTACTTCTAGTTCAGCGAGTCATATTTCTACTTGTTCTTTCAAATAACATTTATTTCATCTTATCTACCTCATTAGCTTTCACCATCACCTTCGCTCCTTCCCATTATTCTGCGGGTATTCATATACCCCCCGAATATGTCGGGATTCGATGCATATGGCTAGACCCCTCTTGGGCCTTGAGGCATACTACGCCCAACAAAATAGGCAATCATCACCCTCACTCTCAGTATGGGGTGACAACTACTCAACTAACCAGTTGTCAACACAAACTCCAAGGATTAGATATAACTCATCTTTTCAAACTGAGGAGTTAGATCAGCTCGCTCAAACACAACAAATAGGGCCTTCAGGCTCGAACAATATGACGCTCATAGGAGAATCAAGTTCATCTCCTCAGGTACTACTTAGACCACAAATTAGTAGACAATCAGACTCATACCTAGGTTTAGATGATGAACATTGATACGTTATGCCAGGAATGAACAACGTTCTCAAAGAATGTACCCACCTATAGGAGGTTTACAAACACAACCTGAAATCTCTTTCCAAGAAAATACCTCCATACCACGTCATATAGGAAATGCCCTCGGGGAAACTTGGCGGGCAATGATCGGTTCATAGCGAGGATATCACATGCCTAACAACACCATGATATACAACAAACGCCGTCAAGGAAAAGTATTGTGACTTCACCAAATGAAGTCATTTCAGCTCTAGTAGAAAAGGTTAGGGAGTTAGAACTTACCCAAGCAAGCCAAAATTCTCAATTTATGCAAGCAGGAAGTTCCAATCCTCCACACCATCCTAGCCAAGTAGACCTCCTCACAGGAGTAGGCACGTTAGGCATGACTCCTCAGTATTCACAACAAACCCCAACAAGAGCTGCCATTTCTAACACCATTCTCCTCCCGGTCTAGTACAAAAGTAATCCATTCTGGACAATACCCCGTCATACTTAAACATGTACTCCAAATCACCACAAGGGGATATGTTCTCCTCTCCGGCATGGTTCCTCAAACACAGGGGTTTCCTTATGCCCCCCCCACGCATATACGCTATGCCATGTCAACAACCCATTCCACCACCACTCCCTCAGCAGGCACCATCGATGGTGAAACCTATGCGATAGGGACCTACTCGAGAATATTTGAAAGAGCCCTTAGATTTCACCATACGAAGCGTCATGCTTCCAAGACCTCTTCGACTTGCCCAAATACAAAGGTGAGGGAGATCCGAATGCACATATATCAAGCTTACGCTCTGACCATTCGAGAACTACTCCCATGGGATGGGGTTGTTCTAAAATATTCCCAAAAACCTTGGAAGGCATCGCTCTCGATTGGTATTATAGAATACCTGAGGCTTCCATCCATTCGTTAAAGCAACTCGTGTCAGAATTCATCAAGGCCTTTGACATGAACAAATTATTAAGGACAGGAATCAGGGAATTCTTACACATCAAGCAAGAACACAATGAATCTATCGCCCATTTCATCCAAAGGTGGCGTACAGTTCTTTATTCTTTGGCAAGTGCTCCAAACATGGATCAGATGGAACTATGTGATTTATTCCTTCATTCTCTTAGCAGAGAGGTGAAGGAAGAAGTCAGAAGTTCCCATTAAGAACTTACGATGAAGTACTTGAGAGTGCTCTCGAATAGATCAAGCGGCAATTGATAGTGGTCGTAAAACATATGGAGCAAATGGGAGGTTAATCACCTCCAACCAGAACACTACAACTTATCCTACTACCACGAACGTCAATCAAGGACCTAAAATCCTTAATAAAAATCGGGGTGTAACAACAGATGGAGTAACCGACCAGCCTAAGAAGGTAAATGTTGTCAATACTCCATCACAAATAAACAACCAACGAAACAACAACTTTACCCAAACAATCAATACGGTGGATTTTAATCATCACAACAACAACAACAACACGGCGGAAAAATCCCACACGAGGGTCAAGCCAAAATTCAACTAGGTACCAAAACCAGAATTCAAACCAAAGACAACAAACACAAAATTTTAATCCTAATAGGCAGCGGTTTGATCAAAATTTTGGGCCCAATCGCACCAAACCAACAAACTAGGAATTACAATCCTAATTCGTATTGTGGTTTCCACAAAATTTGGGGCCATGACACTAGAACGTGCCGTGACTACAATAAATTCATGCGCGCTTGCGGATGAACAAAGACAACTTTTCATGGATATGTTCTTGGCAGATCCTACGTCACCAGCATCAAATACTTTTTCAGGGGTAGTTTCCCCTCAAAACGCACCCCTGAAGATCTTTAATGATCCACTCCCAAATCACGATAACAATAGGCTAAATCTAACTGGGACAAACAAGAGCGTAATGACAGGAAGCAATGATCATGAAGCTTGACTTCGCTAAATCCATTAGTTGCGCACAACTAGGAAGTCACCACGACCTAAGATAGTCGGTTTAGTAGAGTTAGATGCCGAACTACCCATCGAAGCTGTGAGGATGAGAGTATTTCTCTCGGCCAAGTCCAAGCCACTGCCAGGGACGGATAACTTCCAACAAATAGTAGCAAAACTTTGTGGGTGCTATGATTTAATTAATGACCTAACAAAAACCTTCTCGCACATTTCATTTTTAGACTTACTAAAGAACTCTCCTTGCAGGGCTGCTCTTTTAGAAGCATTAGGTTTAGGTCATTTAATTAACATCACTCCACCTCCTGAAACACAGGTAAATCATATAGACTTTGATGTTCATCCTCCGGGGTAGGCGGATAGGGATGTCGAATTCATATTCGAAATAAACAAAATGCCGACAGAATCTTTGAGATCGCATGCCGAGGTGATCCAGCCTTACATTTGCAAGTATGGGTTTATAACAACTATGTAAAGCGTGTAATGATAGATGATGGGGCAGCGGTCAACATAGTCCCCTTCTCTTTCCTTCAAAAGCTAGGGTATGGAGAAACCAATTGTTCCCTGACTCGAAACACACTAAGGGCTATGATAGCCTTAAAGCCACCTCGGTTGGAACTATAATATTACCGGTCACCTTAGGACCCAAAACCATCTTGACTGAGTTTTATATTATAGATCGGGAAACTAACTATAATATGATCCTCGGCCGACCATGGATACACCGCATGAAGGCAATCCCTTCTACACTATTTCAAGAAGTAAGGTTTTTACACTTAGGAAAGATATTTGTAGCCAAAGGTGATCCAAAACCATTCGATGTACACCTAGCTGACTTAAAGAAAAGACCAGGCGTGCACTCGGAGTTTGAACTCCCAACAAACCAACTTAATAAACCTACCGACGCAAAACCAGAAGAAAAGTTGGTACCTACGACAAATCTTGAAGCTATGAGCCTAGCCAAGGCAACCCCAGCCCCCAAAGATGAGGCTAACACTGTAGAAATAGTATCATTAGGAACTACTGCAAAAATTGTTGAATTGATAGAACAAGATCTACCAATGTTCTTACCATTTGATTCTGTAGGCGTGGGATATTCCCTAGGTGTTGGTTCTCTCCCAGTGGTAGATCTCTGCATGGTAGAGGTAGAAGATGTTAACACAACAAATATCCCAACATCTATACTCCCAGCTAAATATTGGACTCTCCATTTTGATGGAGCTAGATGTCGTTATGGAGCTAGGGCAGGTATAATCCTTACTTCTCCCGAGGGAAAAGTCCTACCATTTTCCTTTAAACTAAATTTTGAATGCACAAACAATGGCGCTGAGTACGAAGCCCTCCTCCTTGGCCTCATCTTAGCTAAGAGAATCGGTGTTGATAACATCAGAGTCTTAGGAGACTCATAATTGGTAGCAAACCAAGTCTCTGAGATATATGAAACCAAAGCCGAGCACTTACAGCTTTACAAAATAGTTGTATTAGATTTAAGCAAGGAGTTTGACTTCATATCAATTGAAGCAATCCCACGAGAGAAAAATCTTCTCGCTGATTCAATAGCAACTTCAGCATCACGCTTTACTCCAAATAGTAAGTTAGAGGATACCCGTTTCATGGTATCCCTTCGTGATGAACCATTGATAAAAACAATGTCAAAACCTCTTTTAAATGGAAATGAAAACAAATCTACTATCCTAGACCACATTGATAGTGATACAACCACTCTTGATTACTTAAACGCCTATGCGGCATTACATCTCTCCCATCACGTGATAGATTTGTCCTTAATCCCACATTCATCTTCCTACTTCGGGAATCCCATGATGGAGCTTCCCTCACAAATGGAACCTAGCATATACACAGTAGAAAATGGGGACGATTTGGATTTACCTCGGCCCACTTTGAGTTTGAAGAAGGTAACGCCTCTTTAATCGAAGAAACAATTGATGTTAACATCGGAACGGAGGATGAACCAAAGATCTTAAAACTAGGATCCTCGTTAACCCCAGAAGAAGTAGAAATACACACTCGAATCCTCAAAGAACATCAGAAGGCTTTTGCATTTAATTATAAGGAAATGACAGGAGTTGCACCCCACATTGTGGTGCACAACCTCATCACTAAATCAGATGCAAAACCGATTAAACAAAAATCGAGACCAATGAAACCTAAGGTAGCTCTCATGGTAAAAGAGGAGGTAATGAAACTCCTCCAAGTAGGATTCATCAAACCAGTCGATTACTCTCAATGGGTATCTAATATCGTTCCCGTTCTCAAAAAAATGGGAAGATACGCATCTGCATAGATTTCGAGACATTAACAAAGCATGTCTAAAGCGACTTCCCATTACCATCCATTGATGTCATTGTTGATGCAACAGCTGGATTTGAACTTTTGTCTCTCATGGATGGATTCTCGGGATACAATCAAATCAGAATATCTGAACAAGATCAAGCTAAAACCACGTTTATAACTCCTTGGGGAACTTATTGCTATGTTGTTATGCCATTTGGTCTCAAAAGCTTTGGTGCTACATACCAGCGAGCTATGACATATATATTTCATGATCTAATTCATAAAATCATGGAATCCTACGTAGATGACTTGTTGGCTAAGGCCAAGAAGCGTTGTGACCATCGGAAGTACTTCGCATCATTCTTTCACGTCTGATAGAATACGGAGTCACGCTAAATCGAGAAAAATGCA
Organism: Taxus wallichiana var. yunnanensis; assembly: GCA_018340775.1. NCBI lineage: Eukaryota > Viridiplantae > Streptophyta > Pinopsida > Cupressales > Taxaceae > Taxus > Taxus wallichiana. Next base: position 947,677,192 of record CM031239.1, on the reverse strand, counting down.
TCTTTGGTGTAACGGGAGGAAGCTCTAGGTTACATCATATATCATCACGAGGATAGATGTTGACCCAACAAAATTTGGGTTGTCCTCGAAATGGTCCCACCTTCGGATGAATGCGGAATCGGGTCATTTCTCGGAAAAGCTTGGTGCAATCGGAGATTCATCCCGGACTTAAGTTTCGCCATTCATCAATCAACAATCTACTCAAGAAAGATTATAGCATTGATTGGGTGAAGATTTGCAATGAAGCTTTTGATGCGAGTTAAGCGTTTCTTGTTATCACCACCTACGCTAATGCCACCTAAGCTAGATCACCCGTTAATTTTATACTCATGCGAGCTACGATGTCTCACTAGCTTTGTATATTTGGCTCAAGAAGACGATGAAGAGAGAGCGTGTGATTTATTTCATTAGCGAACGTTGCTCGACTATGAAACACGTTATACACAAGCGAGAGCGAGAATGCCTCGCCATAGTCTTTCTGACCAAGCGCTTAAGACATTATATGCTAAATCAAGAAACAAGGGTCATGGTAAAAACGGACCATTTACGAACTTTTCTCTCATGAGGTCCTTGTCTAAAAAGGTTGGACGTTTTATAACCTTAATGGGAGAATTCGAATTAACATTTGTAAATCAGAAGTCGTTAAAGGACAAATCATCACGGATTGGTTAGCTGATAACCCATTAGATGGAGGCGATCTAGTAGATCTGGACTTTCCAGATGAGTGCGTATACTACATCGAAACCCGACCTTCTATCTCTGAGTGTTTTTGGTACACTGATATCATTAATTATATCGTGGACCATACGTATCCAGAAGGGGCTACACCGCAACAAAGAAGGTGATTACGCATTATCATAGCTAAATACGTCATCATAGAACAAGTGCTCTATCGAAAGGCGTTCGATGGAATGCTTCTAAGATGTGTCGACACAGAAGAATCCAAGAAGATTCTCCATGAATCTCACAGTGGAATGTGTGGAGGCCACTTTGGTGGCCATGCCACCACTCGTAAAATACATCGAATGGGCTATTTTTGGCCCACTCTAGAACACGATGCAGTAGAGTTTGTACGCAGGTGTCATAAGTGCAAGAAGTTCTCCCATGAGATCACATGCCAACCAAGCTCTCTGACCAATCGCGACTCCATGGCCCTTTTCTACGTGGGGCCTAGATTTAATAGGGAAATTCTCTCCCTCATCTACAGATGGCCATAATTTTATAATCACGGCCACCGAATATTTTACCAAGTGGGTAGAGGCTATGCCTCTTACTACTGTACCGGGTTCTGTAATCGCCAAGTTCATTTTGAACCAAATCATTTGCAGGTATGGTATCCCGCAAATCATTATCTCAGATAATGGAACTTCTTTTAAGAATGATGAAGTTCGTGAATTGTGTAATAAATTTAAAATAAGCCATCATACGGCTTCATTATATTACCCTCAAGCCAATGGACAGGCTGAGGCGACAAACAAAACATTAAAAGCCATTCTCCTTAAAACGGTGAAAGAAAACAAACGAGATTGGCACTTGAAGTTATATCCGGCCTTATGGGCCCACCGAACCTCAATAAGAACACCAACAGGAGAGTGACTCCTTTCTCACTAGTATTCGGGGCGAAGCAGTTCTCCCGCTTGAGGTTGAAATACCCAGTCTCCGCATTTCATTACAAGGATCTGGATGAAGATGCTTATAGAGAAGCACGTCTTTCCCAACTAGAAAGCCTAGATGAAGCTAGGTTAGATGTTGAAACAGTGGCACATGAGTCTATCTTTGACCGGATGATGTGCGTATATAACAAGAAAGTCTATGAACGTGACATATATGAAGGTGATCTAGTTCTAAGGCTAGACAGCCGGATCGACAAAAAGACCGGCGAAGGAAGAAAGTTCGGGCCAAAAGGTTGGGCCCCATGCCGAGTCATGAAGGACTATGGAAATGGTGCATACCTCTTATGTACTGTTTGGAAGGTGAGGAATTTGGTGAAACAGTCAATTCCCTACACCTCAAGCGGTTCTACGCGTAAGCAACTAGCACTATTTATAATTATATCTACATTGCATCTTCATATAGATTAAGATCATTTTGTCCGCTTGTTTCGTACAAAAATTGTGATCAAGGAATTTTGTTCTCAAAGCAATTCATTACAAACTCATGATGTTGTTGGCATAAACACTCTAATCATACTTCTCCATTTCCATGATATCATCAAATTATCTCGGAATCATTTTATCAAATAAAGCTAGATATGACAAAGTCTTAATGGTAACCATGCCAAGATCTGCAGGTTTATTCTCACTTTTGGTTTCTTCTTAGGATAGGTGTCTTGCCTATGGTCTATTCTAGAAGCTTCATGGTGTCACATCTATCCCATATGTATATCTCTTTGGAAATAAGCACATACTGACATTTTACTCAAGTAAACAAGTCAAATATTGATCAAACAGAAAATTTTAATTTTACACATTTCCTTGCCCCACCAACCTTTGGTGATGAGCTTGCGTCTCTTACTAGTGACGTAGGGTTGGGAAAGGATGGAAATGCCCTTACTCGCCTATGCTTTGCCCACGGTGATAAACCCACGCTTCTTACTAGTAGCATGGGGCAAAGTGTAGGGGGTCCTCTTGACAAACAAATGCAAAAGGTCATACACAAACAATTCAAATCTTGAAGTCTTTGAGTCAAAAACAAATGAATCAGATGTCCAAAATTCCAAAAGAGTTCAAAATCCTAAAAACCCAGATTTTGTCTACCATGTGGCCATCTAAGGATCTAAGTCTAGATAAACCGCAAAGCAAGTTGCATCCCAAAACTATGAAGTCACTCGAGTGGAGTAAGCTTGTAGCATCCTAATTTGGTTCCACCAAAGCTTTGTCTATCTTTCATCACTATCATTTCAACACATTTCATAACTTGTGCCCTTTCTAGCTCTCGGTGATGAGCCCTCACATCTTACTAGTTGCGTGGAGTTAGGAGAGGGGAAAGTATATCTGCTCATCATATCGGTTTATCTTCACCACTTTGCCAAAACAAATATGAAGTATCCAAAATTGCTTAAAGAAACTAAGATTCAAAATCACATTGTATCTACATTATCATATATCAGCATCATGAAATACAAAAGGAAAATAAACACTTGCATCATTTGTTCTCCATTGCATACATTCTAAAGAGCATACATACATACATCATAATCTACATGAGGAAACTGGAAATGGAAAGTAAGCCATAGATACCAAGGGTTTTGATCCAAAAGAGAATATATATATATGAATGATCAAAGTTTCTATACAATGCCATCATGCACTAAGCATGGTCAAAATGCTCAAAGAGCCCGGGATATACAAAAGAATGTATCATACAAAATCTAGGAGAGCCAAGTGGCTTCTCAATCCCTACGAGACCCCTCTGAAGGTGCATGCCCATGCCTAGGACTCCAGCTACGCCGGCACTCTGAGTGCACGGAGGGCTCAGGATCCCGAGGGGCAGCCGCAGTCTCGCCATGAGAATGACTCCTCATCAAGTGCTCGGCCGTCCTATACCCCGCTAGCTCCGTGTGAAGAGTCGATACCATCCTGGCCACATGCCAGACTGGGGCAAAGATGTCAGTATGTCTACTAGCTGCTGAGGGCTCCCAGCATCCACAGATAACTCTGTGCGGGTCCTCTCCATGGGGATCATCAGGGTATCGGTGCATACCCTACGTGAATCAAGTCTCGCCACTCATCGGCGGTCTCTAAAAACAAAGGAGAAAACAAATTAGAAATAAACAAGAGATAAAACACAAGAGTAAACAAGAGGAGAGATAGTAACTAAAGCAATCCTAAATTAACAACAAACATTAAAAGGAGGGAGGGTAACTTACTCGGATCACCAGGCCTCTAGGATGGATCGCTAGGGTCGGCACTGCCTACTATGGATGCCGCATTGGCTGGACGAGGGATGCTCCCTGTGTGCTGGAGCAACGTGTAGCCCGTCCCAAGCGGACTCATCCTCCCCGCCATGGCCCAGGAGAGTGGCTCCTCGAGACAGAGTAACTCTCTCGCACTCTGCTCGGCCCTCGCTGCCTGCATAATATCCTGAGTGTCATGCCACTCAGGATCGTTGTCCTCCTCTATCTCTCCCCCTGTAAACTCCTTAGACTCGGAGTCTATGTCAATGGGGTCATCGCTGCTATGGGCAGGATCTGCATGGCAATCTGAAGCAAGGGTGCACGAGGCGCCGGCTCTCCCCTGCGCACGTACTACCCTCCTGGCCGCAATAGGAACGTTGGGAGTAACCATTGTTCAACCCCGCCTCTAGGACCCCCTCTGGCCTCTCTGACTGACCTGTATACTAGTGCTACCAGGGAAGCATGCCCATGTAAGGTAGGCCAAACTGCTGAGGAACTCGGCCAAAGGGGTGTATCTCCACTCGCCCCACTCTATCAATAAGTTTCCCTGTGGTGGAGCAGGAGATCAAAGTAAGAGCCTCCTCGCCCCATATACCTACCATAGTCTGATATGGTGTGGCCTCCATGTCGCGTAGTGGTCGAGAAGCGGCGGGCGATGAGGTGCTCGGAGCACCGACATATCTGTCCATCTAGCTGCCCTCACAGCTCTGGGATTTGTCACCTCTACACATTTGCCATAGGGGATGAAGTGCTCATAGACCTAACTCATGACCAGGGTCGAATGGCTCAAGGACTACCCCCTGTAAATAGACTACCCTTTATAAATCATGGTAGGTGGTCCCAAGTATGTTTTCTCCCAGAGGCATATATCCAGCCATGTCCCTCTATTTGTGCAATAATGGGGACTAGGAGAGAGAAAAGGGAAAAAAAAGAGCCTACACTAAAACGGTGATACACCGTGAGAAGGAAAATGTTGAACATCTATCAAAACTGCCATGGAACAAGGAGAGGTGAGCAAGGAAGGATGGATGATGCATCACAGGCCCAAGGATAGATTTCACATAGAAAATGTCCCAAAACTCCATGAACACAGCTCCAAACCTGTAATGAACATTCAAACATGCACAAATACCTGCAATGAAGAGAGGCAAGAAGAAAACAAGCAAAAAATGAGCAAGGATGGACAGATGCATCACAAAACACGTTTTTTTTGTTGCTCAGAAGTTTGCACAGAACATCATTTCAATAGTAAAAGGCAAAAACGCCATTACAGAGAAGGGGAGGAGGTTCGAACTCCATTTTCAACCCTAGAGAAGAAAAGAAGGGAGGGCAGAGCTGAAAAGATGAACCACCTTTTAAAAATGAGCCAAATCTGGCTTTTTACAATGCATGGGTCGAGCCCAGGAGAGAGAAAACGTAGGAAAATGTGCAAGCAGCCCAACCATTGACCAAAATGCATTCTTCATTAAAATCGGTGGTTGAAACATCACTTCTGGCCATGCTGAAGAAGAATGACGACCATGTGCATTAAAACTGGTTGTTGAAACGTCACTTCTGGCCATGTTGAAGAAGAATGCGACCCATGTGCATTAAAACTGGTTGAAACGCTCGCCGCCATTACCACGCCAGAGACGTTTCTTTGATTTTCTCTCTCCAAACTGAACCAAAATGCAAGATTGACCCTAGAATCATGTAGAGAATTTCACCAGCTTTCCATTGATATAAAGAACGTGAAAATCCGAGCTCTGGATCGAAAGTTATGGCGATCTGAAGATTTAGGGCAAAAAAAGGCCAAAACGGATATTTGAATTTTTTCCGCGCTCTGCCACTTGGATGACACGTGTCAGGTGCTGATTGGATGAGAAATTCTCTCTCCTTCCCTTTCCGTGGGTTTTCCTTTGAAAATTTTGACTTTTTATAACTTTGGAAAATTTTCCATTTTTTCCCCGCGCCCCCGCCACTTGGGACACGTGGCATGATCTGGTTGGAGGACAGGGGCGCGGGGTCATCCTTGTCTTTTAATTTTTTGGCCCAAGACTTTTGTCAAATTTTCCTAAGTCTTTCCCTAGCTCCGAACTCCCCACCTTAGGACACGTGTCCTGTGTCTATTAGCTCGGGCCGACCCTTCAAACCTTGCCCTTTGAAATTTTTTGGCCAAAAAACACTTAGCCAATTTCCATTGCGCTTCCCCTTGTGACACGTGTCACATTCGATTCATCCGCGGGCCTCCTTGTCTCTTTTCGGCCACTTCACCTTTTCACGTCCCACACGTTTTGGCCCGGATGTCCCAAACTGTCTGGGACAAATTTCTCCGAACCGCCCGATTCGGGCTTCCTTGTCCCTTTTGCGGCGAAGACACGTGGCAAGATTCCATTCGCTCTCGGCTCTTTCGGCTTTTCACGTCCCACGCGTACTTTTGGCCCGGATGTCCCAAACGAAAGTCCTCTGTTTTGGCCGGCCAAACCGGCCGGGTTCGCATCCTCCGCGTATTTTTTGTCCCAACTGTCCCTGATCGCCTCGGGACAAATATCTCCGAACCGCCCGAAATGGACTGACTTGCGCCAAACCGCCGATCCACGCCCCTCGCGTACATTTTTGTCCCAATGTCCCAACTGTCCCAACGACGAAACAAGACTTAGGCAATTTTTTTCATTTTTTTTCAGCCATTTCAGCTTTTTGCCCCCACGTCCCGACGTCCCAATGTCCCAATGTCCCAATGACTGCGCTGCACTGACCGCGGCTTTTCGGCCGATTCACGCCCCGACGTCCCAACTGTCCCAAGGACCGCCTGGACTAGGACTTAGCCGATTTTCTCTCATTTTTTCGCCCCAAGCTTGGTTTTTTGCAATTTTTTTCACATTTTTAAAACTTGTTGGGTTTTCTTCTTGGACAGGAGAGTTAGAAAGAAGCCGAGGGGACCCCAAAAACATGATTTTTGGGCCTTGAATCAATCTATTTGCTCGGGACTTGAATAATCTGATGCATGTTATCAAAATTACCCTGGGGGTGAATTTTGGATAACAGTTTTGGTGACTCAATGGGTCATCTGCCTGCTAGATGAATGATCAAGAGTTCAAGCATCCATTGGGCATGGAGTCATGAGTCAGTAACCCGCAAACTGATCTCGAACTTTGAAAACTCCTCCTCTCGAGCCACTTGAAACCCACCGAAATGGAGTCGTTCTCACCAAAATGCCACTCAAATGGACTGCAAGAGCAAAACCAGCACCACAAAAACTATGTACATAACTGAAAATCATACATGCTCCAAATGGAACATGCAGAGTGTGCACAAGCACTTTTCTACTAAAAGCAAACCTACCTACTCTACTCTAAATCGGAAGCAAAGGCAAGCTAAACAAACCCCGCAATTGGTTGTGAGAAATAGCTTCCTTTCTCAAAAGTGGCAGCCATGCAATTGATTTGGGAGCTGATCATGGCTGATTAGGATGATGGAAAATCAACAAGAAGCTGGTCTTCCACCCAAATCATCAAGGTATCACTGAAGGAAAATTCAATACCTCTTTTTAGTTGCTCTCGCATTTGATCAAGAGGTATGACAGCTGATCCTGGTACTTTGTAGCTCACCCTCATGCTCAAGCAAGCATGACTGGTCAGGACTTCTCCTTTGGCTCCAATGAAGCCAAATACCTGATTGGGCAAGGTATGATCCGTTTGATATGCCCATAGCTCTGATTTTCAACTCCAAGAATGGAGTTCTCTTGTAGACCTTGAATGGATGGTGTGGAAGAAATGGTGAAATTCCTCTGTCCTTTCTCTTCCTCCAATGAAGAACATGAAAGATTAAAATCTTCCAATCTTGGTTCCAAAGAGCTGCTATAAGATGCAGGCTGCTGCAAATGAATGTTCTCCTTCATGACAGCAGACTCAAGTGTTTGGAATGTGGATGATGAAAGAGAGAATGGTGGAAACTCAACCGGCTCTTCTCCATCAAAACAAATCCTCCAAATCTGATGATAAACTGCCTCATGGCTGTCCTGCTGCAAATGCTCCACTTCCTCCATGGTGTCTTCTTGATCTGTAACTTGACCACCATGGTTTCTTTCACCCTCCAACATTGAGTTTGAGAGATCAAACTCCTCTTCAGTACTAGAACTTGAGAGAGGTGAAGTAGAAAGAAGAATTGAAGGTTCTCCTGTAGCCTGCTTTGTGCTCAAAGCCCTTGGATCTGCAATTTTCTCCTCCACAACTAGAATGTGCTCCTCTTCTTTTGGATCTGGAGCAGCTTCTCCTTTCTCTACTACTTGAAGACAATCTTGCTCTTGATAGAACTCTTCCTCCAAAGATGAAGTTTGTCAAGTCAAACTCTTCAACTCGCCGCTCTAGAGGACAAGTTGGGACTGCAAGATCTTCTTCTCGAGCTTTCTTCCTTTATGGCTGATTGTGCAACTTGAATTGAATCAGCATTCCTTCAAATAGAGTGCCAACATGGACACTACTTTCTCGAGAAAACCGATCGCTGATCTCGCTTCTTTTTTTTCTTCTTCTTCGCTGCCACAAAATCAGTCTTAACCACCATTGTTCAACCTTAGCCTCTTCTGTAGGTTTAACCATCAAGGGGATCTTTGTCATCCCAAATTTGGCAGCCCAAACCCTCAAGTTGTCTGTCATTTCTTTTCTGTTGGGCTCCTCTTCTTGCTGTCCTTCATGGCCGATTTTTGCAATTTCTTCTTCCCCACATGGAATTGGGAATGCAAGAGGAGGGATGGGTTATAACTCAATTGATTTGGCAATTTTTTTGTGGTGGTAGAGGAGGTGAAACCTCTTGTTTCTTTGGGGAGAGGGTATTTTTTTAGCTCTTGTGGAGGGGATGACTGTTTGGAAGGAAAAAGGAAAGAAGAATTGAGGTGTGGTGGAAGACTGAGAGGTGGAGACATGGGATCAACATTTGGGACAGCAGATGGGGAGTTTAGAATTTGCAATTCCAAATGAGATGGTGTTGCTTGAGTAATGGGAAGAGAAAAACCAGATGATGGTGTAGAACTTACCCATTGACAAGGTTGTTCAACAACAAGTGTATAGGCCTCTATTTCTGTTGTCCATTGTGCAAGTTGGGGCAGCATCTTCATCATGAAGTCCAGCTTCTCCTGAGGGCTGAAGTGTCTTGGAAAAGGGCCTCCCCATGGACAAGGAGTCCTGCAACCAATTTTGAAAGCTCTCATTTGAGTTGTTGCTCTGGACTGCACCATCTTTACCTCCATCTTTTGGATTTTCTCCAACAGACCAGCATCTTGCATCTGATTGTCTTCATTATATGCATACTCTTGCTCTTGGAAAGCTCCATAGCCAAACTGATTTTGGCATTGCTGCTCATATGGGTATGCATGCTGATTTTGAATTTGTTCAAAATGCTGATTTGGAGGATTTAAAAAACATGTTGGAGGTGGGAAACATTGCTGTTGTTGTAAATGTGAGTTCCATGATGGAAATGAAGTCATGATTGCACAACTTCATGGAATGGAAAAGAATGAAAGGGATGGAAAGAAGGATGGATGGGAATGGATGAAAAACAGGTCTGCAACTTTAAATGGGTTGCTGATCAGATGGAGTCGCAGATGTGTTTGCAAGTGCCTCCAAAGGCTGAAATCTTCACAGGAACACACCAACCTGCAAAAGATGAAGTGGAAGACCTCTAAGGTCCCACCGGGCATGCGTGCCAAAAACCTGTAGATGAAAAAATCACAAAGACCCCGGATGTTGATCAGATTTCTAGGTTGATCACTCTAGCATCCAGTGTGATTGCACAACATTGAATCCTTTCTTTGAGTGTGGGACTCGTGAAAATGAGAAAGGAATCTCCAGAGAAGGCTGGTTCCTCTTCCTAAACTACCTGCCACAAGCTATTCCAGTGCAGGCAAGCTAATCTAATCCTAATCTAACCATGCCAAGGAGACAGAGAGAGAGAGAGAAAAGGAAAAAACAGAGCCTACACTAAAACGGTGATACACCAGAGAAGGAAAATGTTGAACATCTATCAAAACTGCCATGGAACAAGGAGAGGTGAGCAATGGGAAGGATGGACAGATGCATCACAGGCCCAAGGATAGATTTCACACAGAAAATGTCCCAAAACTCCATGAACACATAGCTCCAAACCTGCAATGAACATTCAAACATGCACAAATACCTGCAATGAAGAGAGGCAAGAAGAAAACAAGCAAAAAAATGAGCAAGGATGGACAGATGCATCACAAAACACGTTTTTGTTGCTCCAGAAGTTTGCACAGAACATCATTTCAATAGTAAAAGGAAAAAAATGCCATTACAGAAAGGGAGGAGGTTCGAACTCCATTTTCAACCCTAGAGAAGAAAAGAAGGGAGGGCAGAGCTGAAAAGATGAACCACCCTTTAAAAATGAGCCAAATCTAGCTTTTTACAATGCATGGGTCGAGCCCAGGAGAGAGAAAACATAGGAAAACGTGCAAGCAATCCAACCATTGACCAAAACGCATTCTTCATTAAAATCGGTCAAAACATCACTTTGGCCATGTCAAGAAGAATGCGACCCATGTGCATTAAAACTAGTTGTTGAAACGTCACTTCTGGCCATGTTGAAGAAGAATGCGACCCCCATTGCATTAAAAAAACCGGTTGTTGAAACGTCGCCGCCATTACCACGCGCAGAGATGTTTCTTGATTTTCTCTCTCCAAACTGAACCAAAATGCAAGATTGACCCGAATCATGTAGAGAATTTCACCAGCTTTCCATTGATATAAAGAACGTGAAAATCTAAGCTCTGGATCGAAAGTTATGGCGATCTGAAGATTTAGGCAAAAAAAGGCCAAAACGGATATTTGAATTTTTTCCCGCGCTCTGCCACTGGATGACACGTGTCGTGCTCGATTGATGAGAAATTCTCTCTCCTTCCCTTTCCGTGGGTTTTCCTTTGAAAATTTTGACTTTTTATAACTTTGGAAAATTTTCCATTTTTTCCCCGCGCCCCCGCCACTTGGGACACGTGGCGTGATCTGGTTGGAGGACAGGGGCGCGGGGTCATCCTTGTCTTTAAATTTTTTGGCCCAAGACTTTTGTCAAATTTTCCTAAGTCTTTCCCTGGCTCCGAACTCCCCACCTTAGGACACGTGTCCTGTGTCTATTAGCTCGGGCCGACCCTTCAAACCTTGCCCTTTGAAATTTTTTGGCCAAAAAACACTTAGCCAATTTCCATTGCGCTTCCCCTTGTGACACGTGTCACGCTGCGATTCATTCGTCCGCGGGCCTCCTTGTCTCTTTTCGGCCACTTCACCTTTTCACATCCCACACGTACTTTTGGCCCGGATGTCCCAAACTGTCTGGGACAAATTTCTCCGAACCGCCCGATTCGGGCTTCCTTGTTCCTCTTGAGGTGAAGACACGTGGCAAGATTCCATTCGCTCTCGGCTCTTTCGGCTTTTCACGCGTCCCCGCGTACTTTTGGCCCGGATGTCCCAAACGAAAGTCCTCTATTTCGGCCGAACCGGCCGGTTCGCATCCTCCGCGTACTTTTGTCCCAACTGTCCCGGACTGCCTGGGACAAATATCTCCGAACCGCCCGAAAATGGACTGACTTGCGCCAAACCGCCGATCCGTGCCTTTCGCGTATTTTTGTCCCCAACTGTCCCAAACCGTGTGAAACAGACTTAGGCAACTTAGGCAATTTTTTCATGTCCCGCGTCCCGATGTCCCAACTTTGCAAGCGATATTGGACGCCGCTGGATTTTGTAATTTTTTCGGCCGATTCGCGCCCCGACGTCCCAACTGTCCCAAGGACCTGCCTGGACTAGGACTTAGCCGATTTTCTTCATTTTTTGGCACCAAGCTTGGCTTTTGCAATTTTTTCACATTTTTAAAACGGTCGGTGTTCCGCTCGCGGAGGCATGATCACTATCCCGTCACGAATGTTTTGACTCTACTCAAGTAAGAAACCGTCACCGTGGGTCCCAGAGCTCGAGAATCAATCAAATCAACACGCGTAAATGAATAGGAAAATGGGCCCACTTTCATATATATAGCAAACCTCACTTGTTTTAAAAATGCTTTTTCTCGCAGGTTTGGAGTGCCGACGGAGGTAAGTTTTTATCCTCGCACAAATGGTACGTCCTCATTTTCTATTATTTTAGTGTTTATTTTCCAAGTTATCAGATCTATCTCCACTTGAGTTCTCTTTTTGTTTTGCGGAGTAACGAGAAATTTGGATGGCGTCATTTCAACACACGGATGTATCGTATAACTTCTAACTTCCCATTTCGGGACCGCCATACTCTGACTCCACCGCTTTACACCTCTTCATGGCTAAAACACTTCTCCGAGGGGGCCATATGTACGTATTCCAAAATTGTGGGGTACTATGCAGCACCGAAACAAAGTAACACGTGCCCTAATGATGATATAATTCTCTCGCAAGGTGTTTGGGATCCGAGAAAGATCTCCAAGTGTGCGTTAACATCCCGCATGCCCCGCTTAGCCCCCACGTGCTTTATTTTTCCATTTTCCACTCTTTTCTTGGCCTTTTGCTCTTCGGGTTGAAAAAACCGCCACCCTTATGCCGGGTGGCGGTCTCGTGACCGCCACCCCGAACAGGCGGCGGTCCTTTACGCGCTTTTCGTAGAAGCTCTTTTAACACGACTCACATAATTTCAACATTTTACCAGCCTTTCTTTCACCGCCATAAGCTTGCATTTATGATTTCGGTTCCCTTGGAATAGTGTTTTTCCATTGTTTATAGTTTAAGAGTTCTATTTGGTTTTTACCTTGGGTAAATGCAAATGCTATAAATAGTTGGCTTGTGCTCAAGTAAATGGCCCCTCAAATTTGCCTTTGAATTTTCTTTGCAATAGATTAGTCTTTCATTTTGTTTAGAGTCCTTAGTTTCTTTCATTGCATGCTTAGTTAGTATTGTTTTGTTGTTAGGAAGGCACATATCCATCTTGCAAAGGGTTTGTCATCATTTTTATCCAATCAATTGGAGTATAATAGTTTGTTTTCAATAGGAAGCCATTAAAGTTGCAGGTTTTGTTCTTCAAATAGGATAGTTTTAGGTTCTGGACGTTTCATGTTGCATGACTCGCAATAAATCTCGCTAGGAATTGCATAAGCCAAGCTCTGTACTCTTGCGCTATCCCTCTCCTACTCGCATTTTATTCAGTCTGTATCTTGAGCTGCCTTTGTCCCAATATCTACTTCTGTTGATGCTAGCATTACACGCTTTTCTGGATCCATGTGAACACGAAGGAACGAGGAGATCACACTAAGGGGAAAAGATCACACACACCATTGGATTCACCACTATTATGCAGAATCTAGGTTCTAGCTTTCAAATTTCTAAATTAGAAACATATCAAATAGAGTAGTTAATCACTTTATTTCAGTCAATTTTACTTTCGATATTGCTAGGGAAGTTGTGGGGATTGATAGTTTCTGAGAGACTATGATTCATTCCTCACTTCTGAGGTAGGATCGAGAGTCTTGCAAATAGATTAGATCAGTTATTTCATTGTTTAGAATAGATCTACAAAATTACACAGACAAATAGCTATACTCGGTTATCTTGTTTGTTTTAATTTCTTATTTTAGCCGTCAATTCTAGATATGTTAAACAGTTACTCTTTTAGATTCATTCGAATAGTTCATTAGAAAATACAAAAATAGAGAAATCATATATGCTATAGATATATTCAAAGTAGTTAAATTTCACTTTGCTGTAGTTAATTTATATTGTTGCTTCTGTATGACAATCACGGGACCTAGGGAGCCCAGAGAATACGTATTCGAGCCAATCGTGTCTCAACCCAATCTCATTACAGCAATAACTGATATAGATCAAAATCTCAGGATCCAAGTCTTCCGAACAACGGTGAACTTGCAACAAATCAGCTCTCGATTGAGGGGATTAAACATAGAAGACAATCAAGCGCACACGTTTTGGTCAAATCAGCCAAATTACTGATTACCCTAGAAAAATATCCACATGACTATAGAAGGGCTTGAAAGAGAGAAAACGTTGCAAGAACGCCTGTGAGATACTCTAAGAAGATCGCATGCCTATTAATTTTGAATATAGAAGTCGAGAAAGCATATGATTACCTGGATACTAGGGATTAGGACCTGATTCCATACATGACCATAGTAGGACTACAAAAACAACGAATATACAGATTGTGACCCACAAATCCCCCAGCCCAACGAATCCACGGGTGAATCGACATGATATCGGCCTACGTACACCAGTGTATAGATCCACTCCACTTCCACCTATCATCATCGAACAGTTATCCTTGCTAGACACAGCAAAGATAACAAAGCTAAGGAATTTTGGACTATTCCAGAGAATCGCCCATGAGTCAATTATATTTACCATCCACCCTATGACCTTATCTCGAGACATACACGAAACTATCCGAGGTCATTTTCCACGTATTCCACAACCTATAAACCGAATCACGCAGAGCTCGATATTGATTGGAGCCTTTGAGCAGTCATCCTTCACGATCGATCTATCATACTAGTTTAGGTTAGGAGGGCCTCTATTTTTACCTTAGATTCACAATTTCCACTAGTGCGTATAGAAGACATTAGATTGCCTAACTAGTTTGTCTCGTATCCACACATATTCCATCCCCACATTTGTCTCCCAAGACGAACTCGGGAGGTCGGGTGCGAGGAAGAGTTACTTGTAGATTCCCACGTTCGCTTGTCACTTTTCCATCGCATACCCCACAGAGTCCTGAGAAATCACCCATCAAAGATATGTTGTGTTTGGGCCTCGGGGCTCTTAAGGGACTACGCCTTGATGAGGTAGCCCGAAAGCATGGGGAGCATAGGAGCCAAAAAGAAGCCTCCAATAGCATTTATTATGCTACTCCGAGATGTTGGCATAGTTGGTTTAGTCCCGTGAGATTTTTTTGCAAACTATAACCTTTGGCAGCCCTACACTAACTCATTGCACTATTTAGGTGCGTTTGCAAACAATAAGACTTTGAGAGAACCATATGGAGATGAAGAAAACCATGAGAGAATTTCGTATAGGGCCTCGACATGGAGCTCTTGGATCTAATGAGACATCTCTAGGTGCCACAGACTCTGAGAAGTCACTCATCGAAGATATGGCATGATTGGGCCTCGGGGCTCTTAAGGGACTACGTTGACAGGGTAGCCCGAAAGCACAGA
The DNA here is from genome assembly GCA_018340775.1 of Taxus wallichiana var. yunnanensis. Taxonomy (NCBI): domain Eukaryota; kingdom Viridiplantae; phylum Streptophyta; class Pinopsida; order Cupressales; family Taxaceae; genus Taxus; species Taxus wallichiana. Next base: position 947,662,131 of record CM031239.1, on the reverse strand, counting down.
GAGCGTAGGGAACCAAAACGAAGCCTCTAATAACATTCACAGGGCACCCCGATGTGTTGGCATAGTTGGTTCTCAAAATAGTCTCGCCCCATTTTGCCTTTAAAATCTATCCTTTACGACCTATGCATTTTATCCCCACATTTTATCCCCTATTTTGAGTCAATTAAGGTCTCAGTAATTTGGGCCATAAAGGTCTCTATTTTCCAAGAATTCTTTGCTTCACAATTAATCTTTGCTTAGGATCTAAAACTTGGACTCTCATGTATGTTCTTTCCATTTTTACCGTCAAAATTTGCTGCCCTTGTCAAATTTTAAATACTTGAAGAAAATGAATGAATGTAATTATGAAGAACATATTTGGCCTTGTAACATCTCCGAATTCTCTATTTAGAGAAAATTTCATTCTACGGATCAAATATTTTTTTGGCATTTTATGGTTTACCGACATTTTCTTGGTCAAATTTACCAATCCTTACATCATAAGAAATGTGGAATCTTTTGGTTGGATGCGCTCAAGAATGGGTATTCAGAAATTTTATGAATTACCTCAAATTAGCAATTTGTCCACGTGGAGGAATGACACTCATTAGAGATTTACTTTTTGGTTTGGCCTTCGAGTAGCTCCGGCTCGAGGACACATGATGGTTTTTCTACTACTTTTTCTAGACTTAGACAAATTTTTATGTATTTAATAGTTTAGTGGGATAGGGACACGTGGCATGTCCGTGCTCATTCAAGGTCTCCTTTGGGCACCATTCTAAAATTATGTGGAGACACGTAGAGGCTTTTGTTGGGTCTTCCCATACTTAGTCATTTTTAAAAATTTTGGGAATCTCGGGACATGGAGGAACTGCATGTTTGGGGATTGGCCCTTGAGTTTCATTTTAAAGAAGCTAGGAAGACACTTAGAGGCCTCCGCTCACTTTGCATTTTTCTTGGAATTTTCAATGGCCAAAAGAGATTGCCATGGACTTTGACACATGGCACCTTCTCCATTGAGCTCAAAGTCTCAAATTTTGGGAACCATCTCAAGATGTGCCATTGTGATGTGTGGTAGTTTGAAAAGTTAGAAGGGGTGGGGAAGCGGACCATCGGGGGAAACTTAGAATTTTTTCCTTTTATGCTCAAAAGGGTTAAAATACCAAAAATGGCCCACAAGCCCGATAGAGGAAAGGTCAAATGCTTGCTCCAGTCAATGGCGGAGGTGTGGACTCTCGGGGAAATTTGGAAAAATTTCCTTTTGGGAGAAAAGAGTTAAAAGTGAAAAAGGAAGTGTGGTTCCACTGGGACCCACATTGGGACACGTGTCAGGCCCATTTTTCAAGGGGAGCTACATGGGAAAACTTGGAAAATTTTCCTTTTCCAAAAATGAGGTGAAATAGTAGAATTTGGCCATGGTTCCATTGGGACCCACCTTAGGACACATGTGTAGGCTCATTTCTCAAGGGTGGAGGTGTGGAACAAAATGTGGAATTTTTCCATTTCTTCAAAAGTTTGTAAAAGGTCAAAGGAAATGCCTGGGCCCATTTTAAATTGAATCTTCCATGTGGACGACCCAAATTCAAAGTAAAGATCAATGGAATGAGAGTCTGAATCTGATTTTCCCCCATTTTACTAAAACATGCCTGGAAGTGTGAGTCTTCATGATTTCTTGGTATTTCCTACATGCCAAACAGAGGGGAGAGTTAATGTTGATATCTGAGTTTGGTGGGGAAAATCTGGAGACGTCTTTCGCCATTAAAATGGTCTAACTCTGGGCTCGATATGATTTTCCATTTTTTCTTCTCCCAGCATGCAAGGAACCAGATTTGATAGATTAGGGGTGGAAGTGGTTGGTGAGTTGAAGAAAGAGTGATCTACTAGAAGGAGGAGTTGAATGTGGGAGATATTCGAAGAGATTTTCCCCCTGAGCACTGGTGAACTTTTTACAGATCTGATTCTAGAAATCATGATCATGATCATGGTGAGCACTAGTAGCACTCAATGTCAGGATTTTTTGGGGGAAAAGGGGCTCTATTGTAAATGTTATAAATGGCACAAATTTTCATGCAAATGGTTGGAGTGTTAGAGGTCGAAGAAAATTCCCAAGAGGAAAATTTGACAAAGCTGTCTTTTGAGAAGCCATCTGAGAAGCCTGTATATCTCTTTTGTATTAAGTTTGATCATGTCAAGGTGGTTGCAAGTGTACAACCATTGAAAAGCTCTGAGATTGTTCTAGAAACTTTCCCCTGCTGATAAATTTAATCAAACTCGAGTTATTCTGTGTTGATCTTGAGAAAATGTGTTTGTTTCATTTTTGAATGTCTACAAATAGTTTTTCTTGTTCTTATTGCAATCTTGTATCAAAATCTGTCTTAATCACATAGGTCTCAATCCTTGTGATAGTTTAGTGGCATCTCTGTAATCTCATTTCTAGAAGAGCTTTCATCTGGGAGTGAAATAAATGATTTAAAATCACTTTTCTTTCATTTGTTGATAGAGATTGTTTGTAAGCCTCTAGGTGTACCTTAGGCATGATTGATCTTAGATTTTGATGTTTTATTGGGTCTTCTAACTCGAGCCTTCATGTTAAAATCTCATAGATTGTGTGAAAAAGTGCTAATCTGGGCCTCCATTGAAGTACATATTCTGGTTAAAGGAACATTTTAGCTATTTTGAAGCATTTTGTTATCTAGACTTTCCATTTTGTAAGAGTTCTCAAGAGATTTGGAAAATCAAGTTTATTCTACCTCACCTCCCACCAAAACTTATTTAAAAACAACTAATCCTACCCATACTACCCCTATGTTTGTCATGTGTGTATACAAATGCATAAATTTTATTACCAAAACATACAGAAACAATCAGGATTCCAAATGTCTTTAGTAGCCTGAACCTTGCCTAGAGAATATCTCCACTATCTAGAGTGACAACTCGTGAGAGTTAGATTTTGTTGCATTGATCATATTTTCTTCAAGGTCTCCTTAACAACTTCATTAGGAAGGACATCTCCATCTCCTCCATAAACAAATAGGCAAAAGGGTTCTCTTACCTTGGTTGAAAGGCACAACCTAAAATAGTGAGGATAGATCAAATCCTCTTGAGGGTGCTATCCATTTCTCCACATCTGAGTGATAGAGGGCCAAGTTAGATCCCATCCCCAGCTACAAAATGACTCACCATGATCTATCTATCTCTAAGCTTCCTGCCAAAACTTGTGATGCTGCTCAAGACTTTGAGGGAGAATCAATTTGGGTACCAACACCTTACCCTTCAAGCCATTCATTCAGGGACTTATTTGAGTTGCTGAGACTATTTGCTGATTCACTACTAGTTCATATCTATTTAGCCCATCAACAACACCTTACTGGCACCATTTTGGGGACTTATTTGAGTTGTTGAGACTATTTTTTGATTCACTTAGTTCATATCTATATCCCATCACAACAACACCTTACTATACATTTCATTTGGGAATTATTTGAGGACATAGTGGTTAGTGATTCATGTATATCTATTTATCCCATCAACAACACCTTACTAGTATTTTTCGGGGACATACTTCATAGTTCATGTTCAAAAACACTTCTTATATACTCCAAGTGTTGTGTGTAATTATTTCAGTTCCTACACCGAGTGCACTAGCTTTCATTGACAAATTTGGGTAAAGAAAAGTCAAGAGTCTTTCCATTTCTAGTTTCTAGTGTTGACAACATTTGACAGATCATGTTTAGTGCATCTGCACAACTAAGGTGGAAATCCTTAGTGGTGACTCCCTGTTGATCTGATTCTTAATGAATACCAGTGTCTTAACCTCTGTCAAGTGAGATTTGTTACTAACCTTTGCAAAGATGGAAGGAAGAAGATCTTTCTTTGCTAGGGACCCTACTAGGACATTATTTCCAGAGCTAGGAAAAGAAAAATCAGAAGGAAGAAAATCTAGAGAGTTATGGGGGATCAAAAAGACAAGAAGAGGGATCTCCATTGATGAAAGTGATGGCCTATCATTGAAGACTACTATTCAAGTGCTTCTGAATAGGTAGCCTCTTTGTGGAATTGAATTCTCCAATTGGAGAGGGGCCTTCATTTGATTTTGAGAAGTTTTCTTCTCATTTCCCCCTATTTTTAGAATTTGATAGGGATTTCCAAGAAACAAGGCCTTTAGGGGATATCCACTTTGAAAATTATACCCTTGTGTTTCAAAGACCCTCTACCCTTATCAATCTATCACCCCTCCAGGGTCACCTCCTCAAAACAACATGGCCTGCCCCCACCCAGACCTCCATTTGTTGTAAATACCTTTGGACCTATAAATTTTGTAGGGATGGTTGGTTATCCAAATGCAGTTCCTCAAGATGTAAGAAACAAACTACCAAAGTTCCAAGGAAACAACGCTATAACTGGTGATCAACATCTAAAGCTTTTTATCAATATGATGGAAGACTTTGAGATTGAACATGAAGATGTATATATCAAGTTGTTTATCCATACTCTGGAAGAGGATGCAAGGGACTGGTATAAAGCTTTTCCAGATAACTCTATTGATTCTTGGACTGAGATGAGAAATGCATTTAAATTGCAAGTATGGTGATAGAACTGACCCTAGGTTTCTTTTGATAGAATTTGAAAACATCAAAAAGAATCCTAATGAGTCAGTACATGATTTCAACACAAGGTTTAACAAGACCTTGAGGATATTTCCTGTTAGGATAAGGCCATGTGATGAATCATGTTTGATCAAATATTCAGATGCATTTGATAAAAAGGTTGCTTACTACTTGAGGGACAAAAACCCTGCTAATTTGAGGTAGGCCTTCACCATGGCTCTGCAAATAGAGAACAACATCAAGGCAATTGGAAAGCCTCCAAAAAGGGAGGGTGTAAAACTAATTAACCCAAAAAAACCTCAGACAAGTAAGGCTGCTGATTTGGAGGAAGTTGTGAAAACTTTGGTAGGGGCTGTCAAGGAAATATCATACAAACTAGCCCAGAAGAGAAGGGGATTGGGCACAGTTCACAAGGTCAACACAAGCAAGCAAGGCCAAGACAGGTTCACAAATCACCAAAGATCTGATGACAGAGGCAAGGGACCTATTGGATTTGGAAATAGGCAGCCCCAAGGTAGGGAAAATAGAATGGTGCCTGATCCTTTGGCTGCTAGAGTTGATGTTGTGGAGGAGACAAATGTCATTGATTGGTGTGACAGATGTTTCATGCCCCATGCTCCATGTAAGGAAGATCAGCAAGAAGAAGAAGAAGCTTATGATGATAATGATGATGATGTCTACATGATGGGTTGCTCCACAAGCTCACAACAAGGGGCAACTTCAACTGAAGTGATAAGTGCCTGATCATGCTGCCACTTTTTGGGACTGCATTCATAGGGTACCTATTCTTCCTCCCTCTCATACTTTAGAAGTAGATACTATACAAGATTTTGAATTTCCCAATAATGACTTTGAATATTTAAGGGCTTTAATGATAAAGAAGTATGATGGAGGAATCCCATCTGAGGAAGATAGATAATTATTGATGAATGTTGTTGTTGCTCAAGAGAGGGAATATAACACAAGAAGTAAGGTTGTCAAAGGGATAGGGCCTCAAGCCAAGCCAAAAGCTCCCTTACTTTCAAACATTCCTAAAGAGGCCCCTAAGAAGGATGCATCTGCTAAAAGTCCCTATAGTTCCAAACAAAAATTTTACCCCTCCTCATGCCCAAGCTGTCAAAAATCTTGTACCACCTAGTGAGTGTGTTAGCTTTCCTTCCAATACTACCTTGCCAAAGAATGTCCCATATGACATTGCCCAAGTTTTAAGTCAAATCAAAGTTTTTGTTCCAATTTTGAGTTGCTTAGGATTCCTGAGCACAAGAAAAGAGCATTTGAATACTTGGGATTGAAAGAAGGGAAGATTGCCCTAGGAAAAAACATAAACATTGTGGAGACTCCACAGTCATAGAGGAATTAGAGGCACCACCAGCATCAGAAGAGCTAGATGAACCACCTGAGGTTTATTTGGGAACATCCTTGGTAGATTCTCAGCTGAATGTGGACCCATTCTTCACTACCCTGATCATTAAGGATAGATTGTTGCATAACTGTATGTTTGATTCAGGGGCATCATGCAATGTTATGCCTCTGGAAGTTATGAATGAATTAAATATCAAAGTAACAACTACATATGGGAAGTGCACTGCTATGGATTCCAGAGAGGTGCCAGTGGTGGGGTGTGTGAAGGGTCTGGTGGTGCAACTTGTAGCCTATCCAGGAAGGAATTTGAAACTTGATGTAGTTATTGTTGACTACCCAGCCAAGTGGGGTATGTTGTTATCTAGAAGGTGGGCTGCAAGTGTTGGTGGGAGTGTTCAAATGGATATGTCCTATGCCACCATCCCAGTTGAGGGAAGCCTTGTCAAGTTGTATGGGGAAAAGAAGATGTTGCATCTTATTGAAGATCCCAACAATGCATCCTATGAAGTATTGTACACAAATGTTGATGTTGATAACTTTGTAGGATTTGTTGATGGAAAGGAGCACAAGATTGAGGAATGCAAGTGTCTTGAACAAGTGGGCTCTCCTTGGACTCTATTGTTTGATGGAGCTTGCTCCAAGTTTGGGAATGGTGCTGGTGTTGTTCTGCTTTCCCAGGTCAGAAAAATTTGTTTTTTCCTTCAAACTCAACTTTGAGTGCACTAACAACATTGCTGAGTATGAGGCATTGTTGTTGGGTTTAAGAATTGCTTGGAAATATGGTGTCAAAGACATCATTGTCAAAGGGGACTCAGAACTAATTGTAAAACAAATCAAAAAAATTGTATGCCACAAAAAAATCAACTGAATGAAACAATACAAGCATGTAGTTTGGGATCTCATTGAGATGTTTGATTCATTCAACATTGTGCATCATGATAGGAGGTTCAATGACTTGGCAGAAAAGCTTGCAGTGTTGGGGTCTCATTTTGACAATTGTGCAATATCCCCATATTGTGAATATGATGTTGAGGTGTTAACAAGGCCATCTATACCTGATAATGTTAAGCATTGGCAGGTTTTTGATAATGATGCTCAGATCAAGAAGATTTTATAGAACAAGGGAGAGTTTGTTGATCAAAGTATTGATTGGGAGCCAATGGTGTGTGTAGTAGAAGGGAAAGAAACCTTGTTTGGCAAGGGCATCATCCAACTAAAGACTAATACCATTCCTAGAGGGTTGGTTGCTCTTGAGTCCAATTTTGATAATGTTGATCACATTGTTAATAGATGCATGCATGGAAGCCTCTAGGGATATTGAGGAGCATGACCTTGGCACAAAGGAGAAGCCAAGAAAAATTTGGTTAGGAAGCAATCTCAAGCAAAGAGGAGAAGCAATCATACATCCAATTGTTGAAGAAATACCAAGATTGCATGGCTTGGACCTATTCTGAACTAAAAGCATACAGAGAGGATCTGTTTCAACATGAGATTCCCTTGGAGTCCAATGCAACCATTCAGAAGAAAAGAGGCCAATCAATCCACTCTTATCTCTTAAAATGCAAGAGGAACTGAAGAAGCTAAGAGATGGAGGGATTATTCAGCCCACAAGGTATTCTTCTTGGGTTGCAAACCTAGTACCAAGTAAGAAAGAAGAATGGTGATATCAGGTGTGTGTAGACTTCAAGAATCTAAACAGAGCATCAATGAAGGATAATTATCCTTTACCAAATATGGAAAACATGCTGCAATTAGTGACTGGTTCTGAATTGCTCTCCACCCTAGATGGTTTCTCTGGTTATAACCAAGTTGTGGTGAAGGAATCAGAAAGGATCAAGACAACCTTTACTACTCCTTGGGGATGTATGTGTATGTTAGGATGCCCTTTGGTTTGATGAATGTTGGAGCCACCTTTCAAAGAGAAATGGATGTTTCTTTTTGTTGGTTACATCAATGAGTTTATTGTAGTTTATCAAGATGATGTAACTGTATTTTCCAGAAGAGAAGTGATCACTTGCTGCACTTGGAGAAGATGTTGATAAGATGTAGAGAATATGGCATCTCACTCAATCCAAAGAAGTGCCATTTTGGAGTGTAGAGGAAAAATTGCTTGGCCACATTGTGTCACAAGAAGGGGTGATGATTGATCCAGAGGGTAGAGGCCATCAACAAGGTCCCTATTCCAAGGACCAAGAAAGGAATTCAATATTTCTTTGGGAAGATAAACTTCATCAGGAGATTCATATCAAACTTTGTTGAGTTGACCATTCCAATCACTTCCATGCTAAAGAAGGACCAGGTCATCAAGTGGGAAGAGACTGCCATCCAAGATTTCAATGGGATCAAGGAGGCATTAAAGCATGCCCCTATTTTAGCAGCTCCAGATTATAAGAAGCCTTTCCAACTATTTTCCTTTGCTTCAAGAGAACACTATTGCTTTTTGTCCTACTGCAGAAGGATGATGAAGGGGCTGAGAGGCCAATTTGCCTTTTTAGTAAGGCCTTGCAGGGGGTTGAGCTAAAGTACACTATCATGGAAAAATAGGCATTTTCCTTGGTAAAAGCAACAAAGGTTTTTAGACCTTACATTCTAAGTTCTAAAGTGGTTGCTTATGTTCCCCACACCATGGTAAAAGACATTTTATCAGAGATGGAAGTCTCAAGAAAAAGGTGTAGGTGGGTGAACAAGTTGCAAGAATATGATATGGATATCCAAACCATGAAGTTGGTGAGAGGTTTGGGCTTGGCTAGGCTTATGGCTGAGAGAAACTTGCAAACTATTGAGGTAAATGAGGTAGAAGAAGGTAGGGTAGATGTCTTTGATAAACTAATGAATTTTGAGTGGTACAAGGATGTGATTTTCTATCTCAGACATCTGAACTACCCTGAGTATTTGAGTAAGAACTAAAAGGGCCCTTAAGTTGGCTTCCAAAAATATGTCATTACTGATTATGGGTTAGCTTGGAAAAACCCGAGGGAGTCCTCTTAAGGTGCATTACTGAAGATGAAGCCCCCAAGATAGATAATTTTGATCTCCATGGAGGAGTTTGTGGGGGGAATTTTTCTGCAAGAGTCACAACACACAAGATCTGAGGGCTGGTTATTGGTGGCCAACTCTCTTCAAGGATACAACCTTGTTGGTTAGAAGATGTGAGAGTTTCCAGCACTTCTCTCTGGAAGACTAAAAGCTTTAGGCTCCCTTCCTTTGCACTGTATCAATTGAAGCTCCATTCAAGCAATGGGGAATGGATTTCATTGGTGAGATTTCAGACCCTTCAAGTGCTGGCCATAAGTGGATTCTTGTAGCCACTGATTACTTTACCAAGTGGGTGGAGGAAATCCCCACCAAAAGAGAAACACACCAAATTGTCATGGATTTTCTATTGAACCACATCATCTGTAGGTTTGGGGTGCTAGTCAAGATTGTAGTTGATAATGCCATGAGTTTAGAGCTAAACCTCTGGTGGAAATGTGCCAAGAGTATGGGATCAACTTGACATATGCATCTAATTACAATCCCCAAGGAAATGGACAAGTTGAGTCCAAGTAATAAAAACCTGCTGAAGATTATCAGAAGAACCTTGGAGCTGAATAAGAGAAAATGGGGTGAATAGTTGAAGTTTGTTGTTTGGGATGATAGAATCACTATTAAAAGAGCCACTGGAAAGAGTCCATTTGAGTTGGTGTATGGAACTCAGGCCCTGCTGCCCCTGCATATGCAATTATCCTCATATCAGTTCATTCAACAACTGGAGGATCAAGAAGTAAGTCCTTATGATGCTCGCATTAACAGATTGTTGAACTTGATGAAGAAAGGAGGGCATCCCACCAGAGGCATGTAAAGTTTAGAGAAAAGCTGAAGAAGTTATTTGACAAGAAGGTCACTCCCAGAGCTTTCAATGTTGGAGATCTTGTGCTACTATGGGATAACAGGCATGAAGATAAGGGAAAGCATGGAAAATTTGACTCACTATGGATGGGCCCTTACTCCATTGATATTAGGATTGGTGAACATACCTTCTTCTTGAAGGATTTGGATGGTGATTTTCTTGAATTTCCTATTAATGGCAGGCATTTGAAGCATTTCTTGGATTGATTCCCCATAATCAAGGTAAACATATTTTTGTACAGTGTATAGTTGCTTGTTTGTTTCCTATTTTTTGTGTTTCTACTCATTCTGGTCCTTGGTGACCTTGTTTTTGTTGGTTTCTCTTTTTTTTTTGTGAGATGGCTCTGTTTCTTTTCTCTACAAGATGACTCTATCACCCAATGGATATTTTTGGCACTTGGTCTACCATTGTTGTTCTTGTGGCACTCAGGAGTGCCCATCCCCGAGTCAGAGCCGATGTTGGTGCTCAAAATAGTCTCACCCCATTTTGCCTTTGAAATCTATCCTTTTATGGCCTCTGTCACATTTTATCCCCCTGAGTTGTGCCCGAAAGGTCTTTTTTTCCTTTTTCTACCATAATTAATCTTTCCTTGGGCCGATGATCATGTAAAAGGTCTATGTAATTTGGGTCTCCCATTCTCTGTTCATCTAAAAACTTGGGCTCTCCCATTCTTTCCATTTTTTACAGTCAGGATTTGCTGCCCTTGTCATTTTTTCCCTAAATACTTGAAGAAAATGAATGGATGTAGCTCTAAAGAATGTATTTGAGCCTTGTAACATCTCTAAATTCTCTATCCTTAGAGAAAATTTCATCTTTGGGCTCGAATGATTATTTTTCTACATTTTACGGTTTGATGGGCATTTCTCCTAGTCAAATTTACATCCTTGCATCATCAAGAAAATGTGGCCTCTTTTGGTTGGATGTGGCTCAGTTGGGTACTTCAAAAATTTTATGAATTTCCTCAACTTAGAAATTTGTCCACGTGGAGGAATGACGCTCATTTGAAGATTTACTTTTTGGTTTGGCCTTGGAGTAGTGCCGGGAGGACACATGGAAGTTTCATTGCTACTTTTCCAGACTTAGACAAATTTTTATGTAGCTAATATAGTTTGGCGGGACAGGACACGTGGTGAGCCCATGCTCATTCAGGGTCTCATTTTGGGCACCATTCTGAAATTGTGCCAGGGAGACACACGTGGAGGCTTCCCGCTGGTCTTCCCATACTTAGTCTTTTTTCAAAAGGTTTTGGGAGATCTGGGACATGTGGAGGAACCACGCATGTTTGGGGATCGGCCCTTGAGTTTCATTTTAAAGAAGCACTAAGGAGGACACTTGGAGGCCTCCACTCACTTTGCATTTTTCTTGGACTTTTCAATGGCCAAAAGAGATTTTTGGAATTTGACACATGGCACCTTCCACTGAGCTTCAAGCCTTCAAACAAATTTTTTTGCCAGAGGACATGTGGTGAGCCCATGCTCTTTCAAAGTCTCAAATTTTGGGAACCATCTCAAGATGCGCCATTGTGATGCGTGGTAGTTTGAAAAGTCAAAAGGGGTGGGGAAGCAGACCATCGGGGAAACTTAGAATTTTTTCCTTTTATGCTCAAAAGGGTTAAAATACCAAAAATGGCCCAAAGCCCGATAGAGGAAAGGTCAACGCTTGCTCCAAGTCAACAAGGAGGGTGAGGACTCTCGGGGAAATTTGGAAAATTTTCCTTTTGGGAGAAAAGAGTTAAAAGAAAAAAAAGTGGTTCCACTGGGACCCACATTGGGACACGTGTCAGGCCCATTTTTCAAGGGCAGAGCTGTGGGGAAAACTTGGAAAATTTTCCTTTTCCAAAAATGAGGTGAAATAGTAGAATTTGGTCATGGTTCCATTGGGACCCACCTTAGGACACGTGTCAGGCTCATTTCTCAAGGGTGGAGGTGTGAGAAAAATGTGGAATTTTTCCATTTCTTCAAAAGTTTGTAAAAGGTCAAAGGAAACCCAGGCCCATTTTAAATTGAATCTTCCACGTGGATGACCCAAATTCAAAGTAAAGATCAATGACAACTGAGAGAGTTGAATATGATTTTCCCCCATTTTACTGAAACATGCCTGGAAGTGTGAGTCTTCATGATTTCTTGGTATTTCCTACACCAAAAAGAGGGAGAGTTAATGTTGATATCTAAGTTTGGTGGGGAAAATATGGAGACGTCTTTCGCCATTAAAATGGTCTGACTCTCGGGCTCGATATGATTTTCCATTTTTCTTCTCCCGAGCATGCAAGGAACCAGATTTGATAGATTAGGGGTGGAAGTGGTTGGTGAGTTGAAGAAAGAGTGATCTACTAGAAGGAGGAGTTGAATGGGAGATATTTGAAGAGATTTTCCCCCTGAGCACCTGGTGAATTTTTTTACAGATCTGATTCTAGAAATCATGATCGTGATCATGGGAGAGCACTAGTAGCACTCAATGTTGGATTTTTGGGGGAAAAGGGGCTCTATTGTAAATGTTATAAATGGCACAAATTTTTTGTGCAAATGGTTGGAGGTTAGAGTGTTAGAGGTCGAAGAAAATTCCCAAGAGGAAAATTTGACAAAGCCTGTCTTTTGAGAAGCCATCTGAGAAGCCTGTATATCTCTTTTGTATTAAGTTTGATCATGTCAAGGTGGTTGCAAGTGTACAACCATTGAAAAGCTCTGAGATTGTTCTAGAAACTTTCCCCGCTGATAAATTTAATCAAACTCGAGTTATTTTGTGTTGATCTTGAGAAAAATGTGTTTGTTTCATTTTTGAATGTCTGCAAATAGTTTTTCTTGTTCTTATTGCAATCTTGTATCAAAATCTATCTTAATCACATAGGTCTCAATCCTTGTGATAGTTTAGTGGCATCTGCAATCTCATTTCTCAGAAGAGCTTTCATCTGGGAGTGAAATAAATGATTTAAAATCACTTTTCTTTCATTTGTTGACAGAGATTGTTTGTAAGCCTCTGGGTGTACCTCAAGCATGATTGATCTTAGATTTTGATGTTTTATTGGGTCTTCTAACTCGAGCCTTCGTGTTAAAATCTCATAGATTGTGTGAAAAAGTGCTAATCTGGGCCTCCATTGAAGTACATATTTTAGTTAAAGGAACATTTTAGCTATTTTGAAGCATTATGTTATCTAGACTTTCCATTTTGTAAGAGTTCTCAGAGATTTGGCAAATCAAGTTTATTCTGCCTCACCTCCCACCAAAACTTATTTAAAAACAACTAATCCTACCCATACTACCCTATTTGTCATGTGTGTATACAAATGCATAAATTTTATTACCAAAACATATAGAAACAATCAGGATTCCAAATGTCTTTAGTAGCCTGAACCTTTCCTAGAGAATATCTCCACTATCTAGAGTGACAACTCGTGAGAGTTAGATTTTTTGCATTGATCATATTTTCTTCAAGGTCTCCTTAACAACTTCATTAGGAAGGACATCTCCATCTCCTCCCCGACGTGGAGGTCTCGGATCTAGTGAGACATCTCTAGGTGCCACGGAGTCCAAGAAATCACCTGTCGAAGATATGGTGTGTTTGGGCCTCAGGGCTCTTAAGGGACTACTCTCGAGGCGGGGTAGCCCGAAAGCATGGGAGCATAGGAAAATAAAAAAATCCCCACTAGCATTCACCTAGCCACCTTGACATGTTGGCATAGTTGCTTCGATCCCACGAGCTTCCATTTGTAAACTACAGCGTTTGACAGCCCTACACTGACTCAGACTACACTATTTCGTGCATTTACAAACAATAACACAATGAGAGAACCAGATGGAGATGGAGAAAACCACTAGAGGATTTCATAGAGGGTCCCGATATGGAGGTCTTGGATCTGATGAGATGTCTCTAGGTGCCACGGAGTCCGAGAAATAACCCATCAAAGATATGGCATGATTGGGCGGTAGGGCTCTTAAGCGACTACGTCTAGACGAGGTAGCCCGAAAGCACGGGGAATGTAGGGAACCAAAAATAAGCCTCCAATAGCATTCACTTGGCCACCCCAACTTGTTGGCATTGTTGGTTCCATCCCGTGAGCTTCCGCTTGCAAACCACAGCCCGGCAGTCCTACGTGACTTAAACTTTACTATTTTGTGTGTTTGAAAACAATAGACAACGAGAGACCAGACGGATACGAGATAAAACCATGAGAGAATTTTGTAGATGACCCTAACATAGAGGTCTCGCGTCTCGATGAGACATCTCTAGGTGCCATGGAGTCCGAGAAATAATTCATCGAAGAAATGGCATGATTGGGCCTCTGGTCTCTTAAGCGAATACGCCGAATAGGGTGACTCGAAAGCAAAGGGAGCATAGGGAAAAAAGAAGCCTCTAATAGTGTTCATGAGGCCACCTTGACGTGTTGGCGTAGTTGGTTTAGTCGCATGAGCTTCCCGTTTGCAAACTACAACGTCTAACATCCCTACACCGACCTAGACTACACTATTTCGCGTGTTTGTAAAAATAGCACAATGAGAGAACCAGATGGAGATGGAGAAAACCATGAGAGAATTTCATAGATGGTCGACATGGAGGTATTAGATCTTCACGAGACATCTCTAGGTGCCACAGATTTTGAGAAGTCACTGTTGAAGATATGACATGATTGGGCCTCAAGGCTCTTAAGCGACTACGCCTAGATGAGGTAGCCCGAAATCATGGAGTGCATAGGGAACCAAAACGAAGCCTCCACTAGTATTCACTCAGCCACCTTGACATGTTGGCATAGTTTTTTTGGTCCCATGAGCTTCCGTTTGTAAACTACAAACCTTTGGCAACTCTACAATGACTCAGACTACACTATTTCGTGTGTTTGCAAACAATAACACAATGAGAGAACCAGATGGAGATGGAGAAAAATGTGAGAGGATTTCATAGAGGCCCCTACATGGAGGTATTTGACTTGATGAGACATCTCTAGTGCCCACAGTCCGAGAAATCACCCGTCAAGATATGGCGTGATTGGGCCTCGTGGCTCTTAAGCGGCGACTACGCCCGAGCACGGGGTAGCCGAAAGCACGAGGAGTGTAGGGCACCAAAAAGACTCCACTAGTATTCACTAGGCCACCTCGATGTGTGGTGTAGTTGGTTTGGTCCCACGAGCTTCCGTTTGCAAATGAAATCATCCCATGACCTCTATACTTGACTGACCGCACTATTTCGCTCATTTACAAACAATAACACAACGAGAGAACCATATGGATACGAAAAAAAAAAACTACGAGAGGCTTTTTCGTAGAGGGCCCTAACATGGAGCTCTTGGATATAACGAAATTTTTAGGTGTCACTGAGTCCGAGAAATCACTCGTCAAAGATATGTTGTGATTGGGCCTTTAGGGATCTTAAGCAACTACGCCTGGACGGTGGGTAGCTCCGAAAGCACGGGGAGTGTAGGGAACAAAACTAAGCCTCACTAGTTTTCACCGAGCCACCACTGACGTGTTGGCGTATTTTTGGTCCCACGAGCTTCATTTGGCAAACTACGACCTGCGGCATACTTAGATTGACTCATACTCCACTATTTCGCATGTTTACAAACAATAACACAATGAGAGAACCAAATGGAGATAGAGAAAACCGTAAGTGGATTTTGTAGAGGGCCCGACATGGAGGTCTCAGATCTAACGAGAGGTCTCTAGGGGCCACATAGTCTCGAGAAATCACCCGTCAAAGATATGACGTGTTTGGGCCTCGTGGATCTTAAGGGACTACACTAGGCGAGGTAGCCCAAAAGCTCATGCGCAACGTAGGGAACCAAAACAAAGCCTCCTCTAGTGTTCATCAAGCCATACGAATGTGTTGGCCTAGACATTCGATCACACAAGCTAGCATTTTCAAAATACAACATCTAAAGCAACCTTACTTACACCGACTCAGACTACACTATTTCACGCGTTTACAAACAATAGGACATCAGAGAGAGAACCAGGATGGAGATGGAGAAAACCACGAGAGGATTTTGTAGAGGCATTCAACATGGAGGTTTTGGATCTGACAAGACATCTCTAGGTGCCACGGAGTCTGACAAATCACATGTCGAAGATATAAGGTGTTTTGGTCTCGGGGCTCTTAAGAGACTACGCCTAGATTTAACTATGTAGACTATGAACTTAGTTTTGTTGGGAGACCACCAATGTTCCAAGCTGTTCATTTAAAAGAATGAATATCTTTAACCAAAAAGAGAATGAAGAGCTTGAATTTTTTTGGACATTACAAAAGGTTGTTTGTGCCCAAAAGAAGTCGAAGGCCATATAAATTTTTAGTCTTCAACTTTAGATGACAATGAACATCGTGAAGAAAAACAATTAGGTGAAGATGTCACTATAATTCAAGAAGAAATGCCTCCGAGAGTCATAAAGAGTCAATTTGATTACCCAAAACATCTAGAAGAACTTAAAGAGAAGATACGAGTAGAAGAAAAGGAAAAATGGGAAGTGTGGAAGGATCACAACTTAACTGGAATGGAAGATCTATGTGATGTTGTTGATAGAATCATGGATAATCTTAAGGACAACATGCCAAGTTGATTATTTTTATTAATCCCAAGCTGCCACTTCACAAATCAAAACCAGGGTAGTTCCAAAAGTAGCATACTGGCAAGAAAACTGCAATGAAGTATTGATAATTGAGCCTGAAATGTGTTTAGAATTGTAATTTATTTTTTGATTGAGCATTCACCCATAGTTTCTTTTTTGAAGGAAGAAATTCATTTTATATGTGAGAAATAGAATGTTGATTTAGTCTATTACTCTGACTATTTAGGTTAGATTTTTGTAGTCGTTCAATGAAAGTTTGAAGCTCTTCAGTACTAACATGGAAAAATTGTTAGGGCCCTACGAAATCCTCTCACAGTTTTATCCATATCCATCTGGTTCTCTCGTTGTCCTATTATTTGTAAACACATGAAATAGTGTAGTTTGAGTCAGTGTAAGGCTACTAGATGCTATATTTTACAAATGGTAGCTCATGGGACCAAACCATCTGAGCCAAAACGTCCGGATTGCTTGGTGACCACTAGTGGAGTCTTCATTTTCATTCCCTACACTACCCGTGCTTTGAGCTACCTCCTGGGCGTAGTCTCTTAAGAGCCCCGAGGCCAAAACATGCTATATCTTCGATGGGTGATTTCTCCGACTCGTGGAACCGAGAGACGTCTCATTAGATTCAAAACCTCCATTTGGGGCCCTTTACAAAATCCTATCGCGGTTTTATCCATATCCATTCGATTCTCTCGCTGTCCTATTGTTTGCAAACACGTGAAATAGTGTAGTTTAAGTCGGTGTAAGGTTGCTAGATGTTGTATTTTGAAAATGTTTGTGGGACTGAACCAAATATGCCAACACATCGAGGTGGCAGGGTGAATGGTAGTGGAGGATTCGTTTTTGGTTCTCTATGCTCCCGTACTTTTGAAGCTACCTCGTCAGGCATAGTCTCTTAAGAGCCCTGAGCCCAATCATGCCATATCTTTGACGGGTGATTTCTCAGACTCGGTGTGTACCTAGAGACATCTTGTTAAATCTAAGACCTCCATGTCAAGGTCCCTCTACGAAATCCTCTCGTGGTTTTCTCTATCTCCATCCGGTTTCTCGTTGTGATATTATTTCAGAAACGCGTGAAATAATGTAGTTTGAGTCAGTGTAGGGCTGCCAAAGGTTGTAGTTTGTAAATGGAAGCTTGTGGAGAAAAAAACTATAGAAACATATCGAGGTGGCCCAAAGTGAATGCTAGTGGAGGCTTTGTTTTGGTTCCTATGCTCCCCGTGCTTTGGGCCACCTTGTTCAGGTGTAGTCGACTTGCCACGAGCCCCGAGGCCCAATCATGCCATTTTTCTTTGTAATGATTTCTTGGAATCTGTGGCACCTAGAGACATCTCATTAGATCAAATACCTCCATGTTGAGGTACTCTATGAAATTATCTCACGGTTTTCTCCTTCTCCATCTCGGTTTCTCTCGTTGTGCTCTTATTTGCAAAGAAATGAAATAGTGCAGTTTAAGATTAATGTAGGGGTCACAAAGGTTGTAGTTTGCAAAAAGAAGCTCATGGGACTCGAACCAACTAAACCAACACATCAGGGTTGCCAAGTGAATGCTAGTGGAGGCTTTGTTTTGGTTCCCTATGCTCCTCGTGCATTCGAGCTACCTGTCTAGGCGTAGTCCCTTAAGCCTTGAGGCCCAAACATCTCATATCTTTGATGACAGGTGATTTCTCGATTCCTGGCACCTAGAGATGTCTCATAAAATCCAAGACCTCCATGTTAGGGCCCTCTACAAAATAATCTCACGGTTTTCTCCGTCTCTATCCGGTTCTCGTTGTGCTATTGTTTGCAAACGCAGCGAAATATTGCACTGATTCGATTAGGTGTCAGAATTTGCAAACGCCGTAGTTTGCAAATGGAATCTCGTGGGACCAAACCAACTATGTAAAAACATCGAGGTGGCATGGTGAATGCTAATGGAGGATTGTTTTTGGTTCCCTATGCTCCTCGTGCTTTGGGATACCCCGTCCGGCATAGTCGCTTAAGAGCCCCGAGGCCCAATCACGCCATATCTTTGACGGTGATTTCTCGACTCCATGGCTACTAGAGATGTCTCATCAGATCCAAGACCTCCACATTGGCACCCTCTATGAAATCATCTCACGGTTTTCTCCATCTTCATCTCGGTTCTCTTGTTCTGCTATTGTTTACAAACACGCAAAATAGTGCAGGTTTTGTCAGTCGGTGTAGGTGCCGGACACTTGTAGTTTACAAACAGAATCTCATGGGACCAAACCAACTATGCCAACACATTGGGGTGGCTGGTGAATGCTAGTGGAGGCTTAGTTTTGGTTCCCTATGTTGCTCGTGCTTTGGGCTACCCTGTGCACGGGCGTAGTCGCTTAAGAGCCCCGAGGCCTAATCACGCCATATCTTCGATGGGTGATTTCTCAAACTCTAAGGCACCTAGAGATGTCTCTTAAAATCCAAGACATCCATGTCAGCCCTCTACAAAATCCTCTCCGAGTTTCTCCATCTCCATCTGGTTCTCTCGATGTGCTTATTGTTTGCAAACGCGAAATAGTGCGATCCGAGTCGATTAGGGCTGCCATGCGTGTAGTTTGCAAACTAAGCTCGAGGACCAAACCAATAATGCCAACATGTTGGGTTAGCTAGCTGAATGCTATTTGAGCATTCTATTTGGTTCCCCTACGCTCCTCATACTTTCAAGCTACCTCGCCTAGGCATAGTTTCGTAAGAGCCCTGAATGACTAGATTGGCTTAAGAATGAATTTGATAAGGGTATGTCTAAGAACACATGAGAGTTATCAATCACCTAGTAAATATTTCTTGTTTAGTTCTAGATGGGAGTCACCAATTTGGCCTTCACTTATTGACCTTCCATTAATTGATAATTTATGCTATGATAAACCCATGGATGCTTTCAAAAGCACCTTAAAAAGGATAGGGGTAGTCATAGAGCCTAGTGAAGGGTGTGATGTGATTTCTAAATAACTTGAAATGCCTACATATTTATATGTAATAACATGAATTGGACATGATTAGACAATTAAGAATCATTAAGTGTCTAAATCAGAATGTCATTGCATCTAGAGACATTCTCAAGCATTGGAGTAATGTATATGGAGAGACATTCTCAAAATATCAACAGATGAAAGGCATCAAATTGTGACGACTCTTGGGTGTTTTAACATGGGAGAAGACTACGAAGCATAGAAGAATGTAGTAAGTGCATGATAAGATAGGAACCAGTACAAAGAGACCATGAGCAAGAAGAAGCACAAGTAAGGTAAATACACATATACACATTGATAAATTGAATGAATAATTACTCAGATTAGGTAAATCTTTATATACATACATTATATAAATATTGATTTCCAAAGTTTGATGCATATTATACATTGAAAATGCTAGTACATGTACATCACCAATAAATGAAACAATAATCCATAATGTCTTAAATATTGTCAAGTGCACATCATATTAGATTCATGCGAAAATAATCTCATAAATGTAAAGTCTCATACAAAATTATCAAGTTCCAAATAGTATTTTAATGTGCATAATAAATAAAAAAATTTCCAAATAGGTCATATACCATCAAGTTCAAATTCCATAT
This sequence comes from Taxus wallichiana var. yunnanensis, assembly GCA_018340775.1. Lineage (NCBI taxonomy): Eukaryota > Viridiplantae > Streptophyta > Pinopsida > Cupressales > Taxaceae > Taxus > Taxus wallichiana. The sequence continues at coordinate 947,642,160 of CM031239.1, read as the reverse complement.
AGGTGTACATATAATGCCATGCACATAAGCATAAAAAGAATGTCATGTAAGACATATATATTTCCTACTCATCAAAATCTATCTCTCTTGGCCTTGCTCAAGAAGGCCCTCCCTTAGATGAAGATGGAGATCCATGAAATGAATTTTGATCATCTAAGCCCATGCTTCGAGTCCTCTTCCGTTGAATACTCACATGTAGATGAGCCTTTAAATGTAAACAATATTTTTTTATCAAAACTTAATTTATATATGTTTTCGACATGTATTTAAGACCATGCTTAGAATGAAAGTATTTACATAAATACACAAACTTACATAAGTTATCGATCACCCCGAATTTACATCTCACACTCAAATGAGTCATCAGAGCTCTTGCAAAGATGAACGGGGTACGAAGATGATGAGATGGAGGAGTTTGTGCCCTCAAAGTCAAAATGGAGGGGGTTGAAGTTCCCTACATACACATAAGATCAGAAAATATAACATCATAATTAGTGAAAATAGAACTAAGTACATGTATCTACATAATGACAATATTTTAACTAATTTTATCAATATAGAACTATTGTTTTTACCCCACCACGCGTGTGAATCAAATGAACATGGTCATTGCTACATGTCATAGGTAACTATTGCATATACACAATGAAGGACATTATTAACATAATTTAATACTTCTACAATGAAATACATTACTAACATGTAATTTAACATAATATGAAATACACAAAAATTTAACAAAATTTATGTGTTGTTTGAATACCTCTGAATTCTTTGTAATGCAGATGAAATCACAACGACAACACCTTTATCTACTTGTCGAGAGATGGTGGGGTGTCTAGTGAAGTCAACATCTTTATCAAACATGTATATCACACGAGTTAGATGGACATATAAGAACATACATATATTTGACTTCAAAACTATATATATATATATATGCATACACACACATGTATGTGAAAATTTTACATAATTAACATTCTAAATTACCTCTCGTGAATGTATGTGTATGCATGGTGCTTACGCACGTGGTCGGGATGAAGATGCACCTCCTATGCACGATGTAATATCAATGCATGTACATGTACAAATAAAATTATTTCAAAATTTAACATATATAAGTAAATCTTTTTGTACTCCAAACTTTTTCTAACACACAAAAAACATAACAAATTTACTTTAAGGTGACACCAATGAATGTAATCCAAATGTCTAACTCAAAAGGACATCTAACATAGTGAAATTATCATGTTCACCCCTAGCACCAAGTGCACCAAAATCAGTACACATGAAAGTATCATTCTCCTTGGGCCCCAAACATATGCTACCACATGATGAGAAAAGATGTGGCCTCATGCTAGTACTCCATGAGGAATACTCTATGTAACTCCTTTCAAGCATCCTGGGTCAAATCTCCTCGTATGTCAAACAAGGGTCGCAGATAGCCCTTGAAGTGCGTGGAGTGTATCAATCTCTCTCACCTTTCCTCCTTTACACCTGAGGGACAATCTTAAGATGAGGGGGATTATGTGTGGGGAATCTACCATTCTAAATAGGTGCACATTGTGCACATGGTCGATCCTGTGTAGATCCTTATCCTCGGCCCTAGAAATCTTAGAAATCAAAATAATTTGGGATCTCGTTGAGGATAAACTTGTAATAGAGTTTCCTCAAAAAGTATAGTGGCACCTCGTTGTTATTACAAGGTGGAAAATCAAACACCATCCACCATGGTCATAAAAATGATTTTTAATTAAATTATTATTGTACTAATGGATGGGAAATCATTTACATGACAAACTTAACAGAAAATTAGTGGGGTCTCGTGAATAAGGCACATATGAGGTCTTTTGAAAATTCTTTTTTCTTTACATCCACATATGACAATTTGTTGGAATAATAAACCCTACAACCCTCTCTGCAAGTTTTCCAACCATCACTCTTCTACTCCTACTTTTGCGTTAATTTGAATAAGTAATGCCTCTAATATGTTTGCAAGAGAGGCACGGTGGGGTTTTGTAGATTGTGCATCTCTCATTATTTTGATTAAATCCTCATTTTTAATTTTACTTTTTAACTATTCACGCTTGGTAAATATTCTTGACTACCCGAGGGATGTTGAGAAATTGTGGGAGTGTCGGGAGGGATGACAGGAATAATGTGGTTTGGTTGTGGTTGATTCCCTTGACCTCTAACTATAACAAAAAAATGTATTCAATTCAAATTTTAATCTATAATTATCATATTTCAATGCAATTTTGGGAAAGAATTGTGCTTACCTCTCTCTATGGCACCATCGTTGATTCAAATCTTCCCAGTGATCCGTGAAATGATCCTTTGAGCTTGAGAACCAGCTAAATGAAAAAATGCGAAAGCATGGTTAAGCTTGAAACTTGCATTTGAGGAAGATAAAATGATAGAGGATCAGGCCTCTATTTTGATACCTTTTTTTGATAGTAGGCATAACGCATTACACGTTATAATGCATCCGCGTTATGCTTCGGTGATTTCCATGAGCTAAACAAATTAAAATGCGATGCATTTTGATTTTTTTCAGATTCTTGTCCACTTTTGGCCCCCAACTCAATTGTAAGCTTACCCATGAATCTTTTTACTTAAGCATCTTAGCATTATGAAAGGTGATAATGTTATGGAAAAAAATGGAAGGATCGAGGCCCTGACATGTCAAAATATGACCATGTGAAAGCTTGTCTATGGCAAGAAAGGATATAAGTGAAAGATTCAAGATCCTCGTTTAGATCAACAAAGGGATTTACCCACTTTGAGAATGTGAGGCTCTTCGAGTCCCAATGTTAATATCAAATGTGGATTTGTTAAGAAGGGTGGACTTGTCTGTGGAAAGGTCTTATAAAGATAGGAATATTTTATTCATGAAAGAAAGGATGGAATCATCATTGTGTGAAGTGGAGAACATTAATGGTAGGGGAATCTTCCTCTATCATTTCAAGAAATTGAATAGGGAGGGACCTAGCTTCTCTATCACACTAATAAGTGACTGATCTTAAGTGAAGGTGGAGATTAAAAAAAATCCATAAAGTTATAGAAATAATGTCATATGTATCCATAACTGAGGGATGGAGAATATTGAGGATCAATTTCCATGAGAGCCAAAGATGGTGGGAGAGGCTCGCCTATTTTATTTGAACACTATGCAAAATGTTTCTGGCTTGCGAGATTGATAATTGAGATGGTCACGCATGCCTTGTCAAAAACGCCCCATTCCAAATCCTTTCTAGGAAAAAAAGTGAAGACAAGTGTAAAAATATTTTTGTAAATAAATTTAAATTCTAACTGGTGTATGGTTTTATGTGTGGTTGACAGTGTAAATGTATGAAGAAGGGTGATCAATGCCACCATAAATGAGATTAGAGGGAAGATGAAATGGACTTAAAAGGGACAATATCCCTTTGACATTAGGTTGATACATTGATCTTTTTGGTCTTCCTGAGTCATAAAAAGGAAATGAGATGTGGGAAGAGTGTTATGTGTAAGAAAACGATACTTCCTCAAAGGTGGATTGATCCATCACTTTATCTAAGGAATCATTGGGAAGATTGGATGATACACAAATGAGGTGATGGATGCTTCGAGAAGGATCTTGTTTTGGAATGAGCACGCTATTAGTTCTGATAAGTCATGTGAGATGCTTTGAATGGAGCAATGTCTATAGGGAGAGTTAATATTTTCCTCTTGTGTTCATATTTGATACATCAATAAAGGTGGAAGGAACACAACGCATGACGTAAATCCATGGTCATCCAATGATAATATTTTATTAAAAATCCCCTTCTATGATATAAAAGACCTCATGGAAGATTTTTTCACCATCGCGGATGAGAAGAATGACTATGCCATAGTGGGGGAAATAATATCAATGAATGCAAGAAGGACCATGGGTGATTAGATGAAAATGGAATTTGGGACATTGAGTTGATCAAAGGTGTGAGATGAGATGATGTATATGCTAGCTCCATTGTCAATCATAGAATGACGAATGAAGGTTTCTCATTGATATGTACATAGATAAAAGGGGAAGGTTGTGATATTAAGGTGTGATGTGGGAATTTTGGTGTCTTCAAAAGATATGGAAGCGGTAAGAAGCAAGTGCTCCAATAAGAGATGAAAAGGGTGTGCCTTATTATTGGGGGAGTAGGGATATACTTAGGAGCTTCAATGAGGGATTGTTTATGGTCTCGAGGTCTTTGGATGAGATCATAAAGGAAGATATTTACTAGGCCCCGATGAATTTTTGTCACAATGCTCTATTCAATAACAACAAATGAGCCGGGCAACTAAGATGAATACTTTTGTTTTGATGAAAAAGGTGGTGGAGCAGACTCTTTGGGGAGGAGAAGTGACAACAAATTTGTATTTCAATTGAGTGGGTGGTTAGAATTCATGGGGATGAAAATGGGTCAGGTGGACTCAAATAGAATTAATGAATATAGGATGACCCTCTTTCAAATAGGTTAAGGTTGGAGGAGTGATGGAAACATAATTATTAGGTGTATGATGGGATTTAGATGTCTTAAAGCAAATGAAGATTAACATGAGGATGTGGAAATAAGTAGGTGGGAGATGGTGATCTCATTCAATATGAAAGGAATCCTCATTGATAATATTATGAATGGTGATTTGGAGAGCTCTAAATTGCTCTATGTCATGCCCGGAGCATGATGATATGCACATATAAGATTAGATTCAAACCATTAAGGTCTTGGGGCACGTGGATCCAAAGGTTTGATAGATGGAAGGGTGATCATAGATGCTTGAAGTAGACATTGAAATATTTTTGTGTAAAACCTAATGGGTGTGGTTGGAGAAGATGTTATTATGGCTTTAAGAATGGTGGATGAAGATGATTTTCTCAAGGTGGTTCAATGGGAGCCTTTGACTCTATCTTGAGATCAAAGATGAGGATGGTTTTGTTTTTATTTTGATTAGTGATGACTTGGATGACTTGGATTTTTACTTAATTATGGGAGATGCAGATGAATTTAATGATTTGGGATAAGGGTGAGGTTGTCTCAACTTGGGTTTAGATGAAATAATGGACCTAAAATTGAAAGTGATTCTCCTAAGAGTGATGATGCAACACTATATTTATTAGGATAGTTAATCCTGGGAGGAGGGAGCTCTAAATTTTGTGTGGATGTGTAAGGGATTTTGGATAGGTGTGCTAAGGTTCCTAGTCTTAGGTTACGAGGATTTACCTTTCGGGCAGAGATGATGACAATTTCAACCTGGAGGATCCATGGGAGTAGGATTAATCGATGTGGTCCGGTCGTAGATACATTGACTTTAAGGAAGTGGTATTTCAGATGATGATTTTAACAAGATCTAAAAGGGTGGAAGACTGTGTGGATTTAATATGTGGATGTAGGGATGCTTAGAGTTGTATATGAAGTGAGAGTTTTATTTGTAGATGTATTGAGTGTTGATGTTTACATGGTGGATAATTCATAGAAGTATGGATATAAACGTAGATTTAAAAGTTGATGTAGGTATATTCATAATAGCGAGATGTGATTGATTTGGGAATATATTTAGATGTGTAGGATGAAGGTGTTGAGTTATTTTTAAATGAAGTTATAGATGTGGTGGATGAGGACATGGATGATGTGGATGGAGAAGTAGGTATGGTCAAGGTTGATGTTGATGTCGTAGTTGTAGTTATAGTTGATGTTGATATGATGGGTGTAGAAGTAGATGAGGTTGTGATTGTAGGGAAAAGTCTGTAAGAGGGGTATATGTAATGAATGACGAGGTTGGATTTCAGTCTATAGTATTAATTGTATGGGCATTAGGTGGTTGTGATGGCAGGAGAATTTTGATTGTTGGGTGGATGATTAGGAAAGGGTTGTTTGAAGACGTCAAGGGGTTGATTAGGTGACACATTAGGATTATCCACGTGGAGGTCACTAGAGTCTATTATTTTTTGAACAAATTCTTTAAAAGAGTGATACCTTTCAAATGTCATGGCCAGAACTTGATAATATTTGTTTGCAATGTTCCTCATGATACCATGTTGGTTTCACAGTCATAATTGGCACAAATGGTCACGATGGGAGGAAGAAAATGAGATTGATTTCAATTACCTTATCAAATATTGAACTATAGGATTCCCACGAGGGGGTATAGTGAGTGGGAATTTTAAGATCTCATTATGGAGGCTCCATGTGATAAGTAGAAGTGGATGTGGATGAATATTTAACCATGATGGCATTAAGAATTCTTGGATTTTGCCACCATGCATGGAAGATTTAGGGAATTTGGATTTGGGCTTGTTTGATCGAAGTTTAAAAGGGCCTTGTTCAAGGGTGCAAGATTTCAATTTTGTGATCCATGGTAAATTCCTCTTAAGGGTTTGAAAGGATTGAATTTGAAAAGTGGATGATATGTTTCACACAATATTGTTACAATATTTCAATTACTTTATTGGGTGGAAGTGAGAATGATAATCAAGTTAATAATACGATGACATCATGTGACAAAATATACAATGGATTCATCATCATATTTTCTAATGACGCAGTAGGTTTGTGGTAAGTTATCTTACATGCAATAGCTGATCCAAAAATGTTCTAGGAATAGTCATGCAAGTTGGGTAAAAGTGAATAATGAATATCGGGGGATTCTGCTTTTACTAATCCAATGTAGAGACAAGCTAATGACATAAGGATCATCAGTGGAAGCTATAAGGTTTTGATCATGGGAGATAAGGTAGCATACATGCCCTCTAACGCATGAAGGTGTTCTTGAGGATCTTCATTGCTATTGAACTAGAAAACTTTTACATTTCCAAATGACGAGGATAAGAATTTACTGGGACAGATGGATTGATCGTCTCATTACACAAATTTGATCATATGAGAATGTGGTTTTGAATCCCAAAATACCAATGCTTCCAAGATTAGCCATTATACTAAATAA